>VWPU01003070.1:0-44846 GCA_013398955.1 Callaeas wilsoni
GGCGGGCCGGTGGCGGGCCGGGCCCGCGCGCCGCGCCGCGTCCCTCGCCGCCATCTTGTCCGGGTTTAAAATTAACTCCCCGTGACGTCAGAGCTCCGCCGCGAGACCTTTATCGCCCGCCGGCGGCGCGCGGGGCGGGGCTTGGCGCGGGGCGGGGCGGGAGCCCCCCGAGGGCTGCGGCGGGAGGGGGGAAGCGCTGAGGGGCCGCGTGGCGTGAGGGCAACGCGGGGCTGGGAGACAAGAGAGAGAGAGACAGACACACACTCATGGACACACCCAGCCCCACAGCGAGACCCAGACAGGCACACAGGCCCAGCTGCCCGGCCCGCCCCCCGGGCTGAGGTGTGAGGTGGGTGCCTCCCTCACGGCAGCCCGCGTCACGCTGACATGGAGCAGCGAGGCTCCGGCGGGGCACGGAGAGCAGCAGGACGTGCTGGGCACAGGGTGAGGAGGCCCCGAGACCGCACAAAACACCTCCTCAGGCTGCGCATCGCTCGGGGGTCCCTCGCTCCCTCGGCCGCAGCGCCCGGCACAGCTCGCTCATGTGGAGCACGCAGCCGGACCGTCACCCCTGTGCTGGTGTCCACCTCCACCCTCACCCCGCTGGGCCCTCGCGTCCCATTTCCACCTCTGCTGGGCCCTGGGGACGGCCAGGAGAGCGACCGGACCGCTCTGCATTTCCAGCCGGAACTCCAGCTCTTGCTCCTCACTGTAGCGCTGCTGCTGCACTCGGGCTGGAAACACGCAGGAGAACAGCTCTCAGTCAGAACAAGCCACAAAAGTTTCCAAGGAACCAAACATTCCTGCTGTTTCTGGGGTTTGCAAGAGTCTTGTTCCTCTCAATCCGAGCTGACCTTGCTTTATCCTTTTAAAAGGCCAGCTATGAAAGCGAGCCGCCCTTACTATGCAAAGTTTTTAAATCTGTGAGCTTTCCTGTTGCTAAAGGTTGTGTAAACTTTCACAAGCAAATTGGTCAGTATGACCTTGTCACTTGTTAGAAGAACACAATGTCCAATAAATCATCATGTGAAGTGAGCAACAGGCTTGCAAAACCCCACCTCACCGTGGCAATGCTCTCTGTAGAAACCATTTTTCTCAGTCTTCAGCTGTGCTAACTTGCTTGGTCCTGGAGAGGCAGCTTGTGAGTGACAGCAGTCTTAAAAGCAAACAGAGTTTGGTTCTGCCAAAACGGAGGTGGAAGGAAAGCTCAGAAGACATTTTCAAAGTAAAAACTGACTAACTATCACGGAAGCGCCTTAAACTGCTTTCCAAACCTTGCTTTCCACCCTTTACTATCTAAGTAACGCTTAACACAGGGGCTCATGACACCTCCTGCTGCGCNGCACTTAAGGGGTTTCCTAACAGAGAGGCTCATGACACCTCCTGCTGCGCTTACACTGGCAGCCCTTGTGTCAGAAAGTTTAACATCTACAACACATGAAAAAGAAATTAAAATGTCTAAAAGATGCTGTAATCACAGCAAGTGAGAACTGCAGAAGGATACAATGATCAAACTATTATCATATATTCAATTCTAGTTATGACACTTGGATTAGTGAAATATGCAGTTCTGTAAAAGAACTTTATTATTCTAGATTTACATCAGCATAAATGGAAGTAGGATTCAACCCCTTTGTTCAAAAGCATTCATATGAATGCTAGAAAAAAAACCAAAAAATGTTGCCATTGGCCTTTTGCAGTTTAATATCCTCTATTTGGTGAAAATGAGTGTGCCATTGCTTGTCCTTCTCACACCAAGTCAAGGAAAACTTTTCTTTCCATCGGAAAGAAGGCAGAGCACACTCTGTACACACAGGTATTTCAGAGATATTTCATGCAATTAGGCAAAGGGAAATAGCTTGATGTAAAACACGTTGAAAGCTAGAAACACTGTTAGCTGGCAAATTTAAGCTTCAGCAACTCAGTATGAAAACTGAAAAAAAAAAACGGGAGGGAAAAAGGCACAATACTAAAGAAGATTCCTAATTCTGCTGTTAGTAAACAGCCTCATTCCTGGTGAAGTGTGGAACAGTTTACGCAGAGTTTGAAGAGTTTGAAATAGTGCGTGTTCAGACAGATAGATTTCTGCTTCATGCAACAGGATTTGCTGCTGCTGTAACGTGAGAGCAGAAGTCAAGAACTTGGAGGTCAGAAAGCTCAGCCTTAATTCTATCCCTTTATGTTTGCAGGAAGGAAGGAGACATTTTCTGAGCTGAGGATTTTGCCATCAGCATGTCTTCTCCTGGTTGCAAAGGTCCCCATCTCCACTGCACTCCCAGCTACATTCCTCTGAGCCAGGCTAGGAAAGGAGTTAGGATTGAAACTGCTTAAGCTGGCTGTGGATTTGGCCTGGAAGGAGCTTGGGAACAACTGTGCAAAGCAGAGGCAGGCTGTGGTGGGAAGTGACTGCTGGAGCAGAAGGACATATCTGACCCACGAGTGCAGGCTGGGACAGTAGACCCCTCAGCCAACCAAGTCACAGTTTTGTACTACAGGCAGCATCTTCTCCCGGATTTGGCCATGTTGCTCTAAAAACTCTGCTGTCCCAAGCTTGTCTCAAACCCACTTTGGGCCAGTCAAAACCACCAGTGTCACCCATGCAATGAGGCAAAGGCTGCTCAGCCACACTGCTTGGAGAGCTCTCCCTTCCCGCAGCTGGAAGGGAAACAGAGCCACCACAATGTCTCCTGGCCTTCAGGCATCACAGCATGGCAGGGAACTGGCCAGTTCCTGACCCATGCAGGCAGAGGCACCCACTGGACACTAGGAAAAGCTGAATCAAACTCGGGTTCTTTATGCCTTTCTGTATAAAGTGTTTCTCTATCCCCATCGGCTAACCTGTGCAATGCAGTCAGATTTGTTTAAAGTGATCTGTATGATGACAAATCCTTAAGCCAAACACCTACCTGAAGCCTGCTGAGCACCACTCCTGGGCTGGGGAACAGAGCCACGTCGCACCTTGGAGGGCTGAAGGTCCTGGGATGAGCTGGAGACGTCTCCATTGGCGCTTCTGCGCTTACCAACCTCTTTCCTCATCTGCTTCAGGCTGCCGAGTCCAAACTAGTGACCAGGTGATTCCCACTCCTCCTTCCAGACTGTGCAGTGCTGCAGGCAGTCAGGAGCTGAGGACAGACAGCTGTGAGATAAAGGTGGCTCTTCAGAAACCCACCCTGTCCACAGCAATACGGCACCTCCAACCCTCTGCCTGCAGTTGATAGGACCACCCAGGGCTTCCCAAGGAATAAGACTGGGGAGGCAAGGAGAGGTCAGCTGTGCAGTGGTGAACCAGCACTTGCACTGGGAACAGCCAGGACAGACAGCGGTCAGCTGCCCTCCCACCAGACACCACCAAGGGAGCTGTGTCACTAAGGCAAGTCTGAGATGTCCTAACAGACTCCCACTGGGAAATCCGTCTGGATCTCGGGCTTTTTCCCAGAGGCAAACACGTGCCCTCCCAGAGTTTGGAAAGGCCCTGCGAGGCACCTCGTCTTGCTTTTCTCTGAAAAACACCCAGGCTGCAGTACCACAGCCCTACTATTCACGGGCTTCATCTACTCACAGCTTCCCACCTCTTCCAGCTGGAGTGCTCCTCCCTCTGCTCAGTGCCAGCGGGCGCTGGAGGATGTGCCCCTCCCCGAGCCCCTGCCCACTCTGCAGCTGGATCCTCCCTTTGGCTCCCTCTTCACAGCACCCATTCCTGTGCCCTGCCCACATGCAGGAGCACGCTGCTCGGTCCTGCCCAGGCTGGTTGATGTTTGCCTCACCAGCTCGGCAAAGATCTCAGCTCCGTAAACAGGCAATCTTGGTTTCCTATGCATTTTTCTTTCTGGTGCTCGCCATTTCCCAAGGGCATCTCTCTCAGATTCAGGGCTGCTTTCATTTGTCACACAGGTGATCTAAAAGTTGCTCTGCGTCATTAGAGAGTGCTCAGCACAGCCCCAAGCTTGTAGCTACCTGTGTGTGTTTGCATAACCTGGGGCTCACCCAAGCAAAGCCAAGGTGAGACACGGCATGAATCCAAACCTGGTTCTTCTGCAGAGAACTCCAAGAAAGCAGAGGCATTTGGGAGCAGCAAACAGATTGGGAAGGAGGGGGAGAAAAAAAAACCAAACATTTTACTAAAACTCCTGAACCTGAAGCTGTCCCACATGCTGAGAGGAGATGCCTTTTTAGCTGGCTGCAGGACACGTGCTCGAGAGAGAGAAAGCAGCCCCTCCCATACCACTAATTTATAGCAAGCTGAGTGGGAAACGTCTCATTCTTCCCTGATGTTGACCCAGGAGCTGCTCCTCTGGGGAGGAAGGCGGAAATAACATTGAATTTTAGCTGTGAGAGCAGCTCAGAGCAAGTTGCTAGGCACCAGCTGCAAGAATTGCCTGCAGGTGCTCTTGCAGGAGAGGTTGGGCCGGTTGATTGGGCTCTCCCGGTGCAGCCAGAGTGCCAAATACCTTTGAAACGGGCATAATCCGTTCTCAGCCTGAAGGAGCTATTGCACAATCTTCCCAGGATTAAGGGTTTAAATCGAGGGACTGTGTCACAGCCAGGGAAGGGGCAGTGGGGGCAGGCTCAGGAGCCACGCTGGCCTGTGCAGTACATGTTATGGGGGCTCTCTGGGGTGGTGGGATGCAGCCTGCCCATGGAGGCAGCAGTCTTGCAGGGGCACATGGAAGCCATCTCCTTGTCCTGCCCTGTCTACCTCTTATCAGGATGATGGAAGTCTTGAAAGGATTAAATGGCTAAATGGTTTTCTTCTGCTCCTGGAAGTGAAGCTCTGTAGCCAGCTGAAGTTTTCATTGCAAGCGTTTGCTCAAGCAGCAGAGTCCTATCATTTCAGTCTGTATAAACACAGTGAGATTTCCATCTCACTCTTATGCAACAGCACAAGACGAGGCTGCTTTTAAAGTCTGGGTTAGATACTGACTCCTGTGAAGGCTGCAGTGCTGCTTAGAGAGCCAGTGTGCCTGCAAACCCCAGCGTTGCCCCACTGCAGAGAAGCCCCTGTCTACAGCCAGCACATTGCTTCCAGCCTCACCTGGAGGCCAGCTCTGCTTACCCATCGACTGCCTGCTCTGCGTCCCTAAAAATGAGAAGCACCTCTCGGGTTTGGATCCCCTTGGTGTCATTTCCAAATGAGCCTTTAGGCCATCACGGCCACTACAGAGAAAGAGCTTTCCCAGACCCCCAGACTCTATCTTCTAAACCTCTCGTGAAAAGGCAGGAAAAGAAGAATTGCTCCAGCTGGCACTGTGACACCCATCAAACATCTTGCAGAGATAATCACAGCAGCCTCTGAAGTCCCACAGCCTCCCTCCAAGAGCTGTGTCTGTTTTTCTGGTACAAACAGCAAGGCTCAAGGGAAGAGGAGTCCCCATATGATCACTGACTGTGCTTCAGCCCGTACCACCAGGGCTTTGTCTGCATGGTGCAGAATGCAAAAATCAGGCAAGCAGGGACAATTTGGGATGGAAAGTACTCCACCATCACAGGGGCCTTAGTGACAGTTCAGGGTCTCACCAGGAAAAATGCTGCGTAGACATTTCATTCTTTAATGTAATAAAATCAGACTGATTTTGCTTAGTGTGCTGCAGGTATTTACCAGCAAACGCTCCTATCAGCACTGGCTGTGGGTTTTAGGAGAGGATATTTGTCCTTGCAGCATAACTGATCTCTCATACCACAAGGCAGGTCTTCCCATATGGAGCAAAGCATCACCATGTGATCCTGATTTGAGGGAATCGGCACAGCTTTACACCTAGGGAGGGTGTTTGGAATTGAGCCCTGTGCAGGCAGACGTGGCTCCTGGTTGCATGTGGGGTTGAGAGTGATTGCTCTGGAATACCAAAGGGTACTAATTACACAGCAGAGTTTATTTGCATCCTTTGCAGCTACATGACTGGCTTGCTGGGTGAGACTTACAGGTCCTCACGAGGAAGTAGGTGGTTTATTCCCAGGGTTTCACATGCTTGTTTTCTGTGCAAGTCCAGACTAGCTGCATAGAGATGAGCTGTGCTTAAGAGAATTCTGCTGAATTCCCACAGCAGAATCTGACCTGCAGCTCTCATTGTCCTTTTCTGGAAGGCGAATCCCTCCAGCACAGGGTCACGCACACACCCTTGGATGAAGCTCTATCAGGATAGGATGGGTTTGGATGTAATTAAGCTACATAGTCATAGCTGACTGTACCCAGCTCAGGAGAAGTTTTGGACTAGCGCAGGCTGCCTTGCCAAGGACTTGGGTACCACAAGGACAGGGTAGCTGCCAGCAGGAGCTGGCATGAGACCCAGTGATGGCAGCACCCAGGAAAGCCAGGTGAGGTGGGGACCTGAGCTTCCCCCACCAGCACCGTGGGCTTATGAGAGGGTACCTGGGGCAGCAGCACCCTTCAGGGCTGGGATCACTCCTGTGCTCCCAATCAGGCCTGCATGTAGGTTGTGATCCTTAACACACTGATGAAACTGTCTGGATCCAGCCTCAGGTATTGAAACAAAGTCTGGGCCGGAGTCTAGACATGAAGGGCAAGACCAGTTCTGTGGTCTGTGTTTGTAGGTTCAGTCTGGCCCCTGGGCCAAGTTAAGGACACAAAGTAGAATGTGCCATTTAACCTGGCTGGATTAACATGTGAGTTGAATTAGATCTCATCTCAATAAAATCTAGAATATGCTGTTGAAAAATTGTATTTAATCTTCCTCCAAGACTTTTTGCATACATTTGAGCAGGGAACTTGCAGCACAGGGCAATTGCAATGAAATGAGAAACCAAGTTTTAGCAAAATCCAGAGGATGGGGCTGAGATCAGCACCCTGTCGTTTTTCTATTTGTGAATCTGATTCAGAGGCTGTCCTGCCTCCTCTCCTCCAGGAAGACTGTACAATGGATTTAGGTGCTGTCCTGTATGATCACTCCATGGCAGCTATCTCTGTGCACCTAGTCAGCCACAAAAAGCACAGTATTGCACTGGCTATGATCACATTTAGGTAGTTTGACAAAAAAGGCTCCAGGGATTCATCACAAGGAAAAACATAAAATTGTTTGGAAATATTAATCAGGGGGATATCACCTGTTTTCTTCTTCTCAAATAGTGTTAACTTGCAAGAAATAGAGAAATAATGGGAGAAGGAGAGGGAGACAGCAAGCCTGGCTGTAGCAGAGGGCTAGAAACCAAAAGGCAAATTCATTTGCAATCCAGGGATTAAGATCCAATCATTTGACCTCAGATTAAAAAGTGGATGAGCACAACAAAGAATAGCTTAAAACATTTGGGAAAGTGTAAAGGAAAATCAAGTGGGATAAAATAACAAAACAGCTGCATTAAGCCAGAATGCCTCCCTGATCACAGGCAGCAAAATCCAAGTAAGGGATACCTCAAGCTTCCTCAGTGCCATCCAGTCATCCCCCAGCTTTTCTGTTTCACAGCCACCCTCTGAGTTAAATCAAAAGGAACTCGCCCTGCCCCAGACGAGTTTTTTGCTTGTATTGAGCTGCTCTCCCTCACCCTCAGGGGAGCACAGCCACCTGCCAAAACCCCTTATTAGGAAGAAATTATCCAGCAGAAGTAGGCTAGCTAGCTGTAAATGCGTGCTCGAGGACAGGAATCCCAGGGCAGTGATGTTCAGGCTCTGAGTGCAGTGTGGCTGCTTCCAAGCTTTGCTTTGTGAGCTTTCCCCGCCAGCGTGGTTTCTTTTCCTGGACTTGGCCTGTATCGCCTAGGGAAAACCATCCAGCTCCCTTGAGTGACTGCTTACTTGCAGCCAACGCTGGTCATCAGTAGCCATTCCCACAGGTTCCCTGATGTCCTCCAAGCGTCCAAGTTCAGCTTCTTTCTTCTGCTGCACCTTTGAAATCATTAACACCGTGCTGTTAAATGGGTGTCACTCCACAGTGGGCAGCACAACGTGGCTGTGGCACTGGCCCAACCCCTGCGTGCTGGTCAGCAGCTCATGGCGTGCCACGGCTCTGCCCCAGCCTTGGCTCCACTGCAGGTGTAGGAAATGCAGAGAGCAGTCATGGGCTGGGGGGCACAGAGCTGTGCTGGATGGATGCTGGGTGTCCACCTTGCCCAGATCCAGTGGAGAACCAATGTCCCTGTGACAGGCGCAGTTCCCTGCTCACACACTTCCAGCTGCAGTATCCCACAAACACCAGCCTTTTGTCACCATGGCTAAAGCCACCTCCCCACTGCGACCATCCTACAAACAGGCTGTGTCCTTGAGAATGCCTTTGTCACTGAAAAGCACCTTGCAATGAGGCATGCCAAGGCTGGGAAGGGTCTGAGCATGGGACTGCCCAGAAGTGTGTTCCTGCTTTTCCTTCTTCTCCTTCTTGTCTGGTGGACAGTGATCCTGTTTCTCCAGCAGTCCCACTGCCAGCTTCAGTGGCCTGGCAGGCGCAGTGACCCCGAGTGATTATTTAACAGCGGATTGTATAACAGAGCAGGGCAGACATTACATTTCTGTCTCTGACCTCAGCCCTGGGACATCTCCCACCCATAAAACTTCCAGTCTAATCTTTCAGACCTCAGAGGAGAGGCCTTAGGCATCTGACACCATCCTTCAGAGAGGAGTGACCAGTGGGGACCAGGTAGCTCTGGGCAGGAACAGGGTGCCCAGCACATCTCAGTCCCACAGAAGGGAAAAGAGGAGGGAGCCTAATGCTCCACAAAGGCTCAGGATTGGAGCCTAGATCCTGCTGAAGTGCCCAAGATGACCCTGCGAAGTCCCTCTGCTCCCTGCTAGCCATCTAAATGAAGCACTACACTTCGCCTCTCCATTCAGAGTGAGCTGTGTCAGCAAGGTGAAGATGGATGAGCTGGCCTTGGGCAAGGCAAGCCAGCTCCAACAGCTCCAGCTACACTGTGTCTGGAATCTGGGAGCAGCTGAACCCGTTGGACCTGCTCCAGAAGGGGTGGACAGTGCCCAGGAGGCAGTGGAGAGGTGCCTGCTGCTCTGAATAGTCCAGAACTCAGGACATACCAGCCTTGTGCTGATGATGTCCCCGAAGTGTTTTGTTCTTCCATGGGGCTGAGAAGACAGTTCAAGGCAGTGGCCTGCAGCCCTCAGTGGTCAGGAGGATGCTGAGGTTTGGCAAGGAGATGGGCATGGGCAAGCCTTGCTTATCAGTGCTGGGCACGTGCCAGATGGCTCAGACCCATCTCATTCAGGAATCTATCAAAACCAGCTTCTCCTGAAGCCTTACTGGAGCAGCACAACAAGGAGCTTGTTTCTGAGCTTGACTTCAGCATGTCCTGGCTCTAAGCATTCCCTTTCAGCAGGACTTGGTGGGTATGAACAGCCCTTCCAGGATGAACATGGATCTGCTGGAAACTGGAGAGGACTAGCAGGGCCACCAGGCTGGTTGAGGTCAGGCAGCATTGCCTACAGGGAGAGGTGGAGACGGCTGGCTTGGTTAGTTGTGAAGGAGTGGGGGTTTGGGGTGAGTTAGCAGAAGTCTACAGTGACTTGGCAGCTAGAAGGGAAGCTGAAACTGAAGTCTTTCCTAGGTAAGTCAGCCTGGCTGGTTCAGGATGTTAGGAAAAGCTCCTTCCCCAGAAGGGTGGTGCAGCCCTGGGACATGGACCCAGAGCGGAGGGGTTTCCATCCTTTCATATTTTCCAGCCTTAGCTGCTCTGACCCAGCTTTGGCAACAATCCTGCTCCAAAGGCTGGCTGAATCTGAGACCGCCACAGGCCCCTTCTTACCAGCACTTTCTTTGGGAGGCAATTCTACACCAAACTGAGCAGAAATCAGCCTCCTGCCTTGAGCCATATGTGCCAACTTCCATCAGACACTGCTCCTGTACAACTTACCAAAATGTACCTGCTCAGGGGTGCAGCAGTCCAGAGAGGATCTCATAGCAGCCTGAGCTTAGGAGCACACAGTTTACTGACAGCCACAACAAAAATAAGTCCAAAGGGAAAAATCAGAAAATCCAATATTTAAAATCTGTGACTCTTTCCACATCTGGGGAGGCAGCTGCTGCAATGTGGGTCAAACCATTAAGCAGGGGGCTAGAGAGGTGTGATGCTCTCTGAAGAACAGGGTGCTGTGCCTGAGGTCTGTGTGTACCAACACTGGAAGAGGATGTGCAGCAAGGCACAGGGATGCTCCTGCAGAGCCCACACTGAGTCTGGAAACTGCTAGCATGTCTGACCCCTCTGCACCCTTCAGCAGCAACCAACTCTCAGAGCTCGCCTGAAACCATGTCTGACCAACTCCTTGGCAGGGAAGAAAAGAATAAGAAGGCACATTAATGTATTTTTAATGGTTTACATAAACAGTTACCTTCAAAGCTGCCTTACAAACAGGTGACACAAGATGCCAGTGCTTCCACTGAGAGGTGAGCCAGGCCTTTAATGCAGAAAACATTTTGGGTGTCTCAAAGGCAAATCGTCCTCCCCTCGGAGGAGACAAATCTCATCTGGAAGCAGCAGCTTCCATTTGCTAGGAGTATTTTGATTTTTCAAAGCTAGTCTCCTTCATTTGCAGGCAATGAGGAACTGGACGGGAGCAGGTTCTTGGATCTTTAAAGCCTCCTGTGCATGCCTGGTGCCTGCTGTGCTGCTGCTGGCAGGGACAGCCCTGCCTGGCCCTCGCCCCCCTGGAGTGATGCAAGAGGTGCCTTTGCACTTTGCCTCAGTAGGAAAGCAGAGCTGGCAGCAAACTCGCCCGGGAGGCAGCGCAGGAGGCCAGGGGTGAAGGACCACAGCTCGCTCACCATAAGGCAGGGTGGGTAACAGCTCTGGGCAAAGGGTTTGCCCAAGGAGTGTGTCTGGAGGCAAGTGCTCCCTTATCACACACTCCTGGCTGTGTTTACCAGGCTGCTCCTCCAGCTGTCTGTCAGCTGGAGTTTCTACCCTGCTCAAAGGGCAGGGGCTCACAGTTGCTTTTGCCATCTGATCACATGGATCCAGCAGTGTTCCCCGTGTCACAAGGATCAGGGTGTCCTGGCACGGAACAGGCCGAGATCCTGGGCCCCAGGTCTCTCCCAGGCCAGCAGGACAACTACTGTGGTGTCCACTGCCTGACACATCTGTGGGAGTGGGAATGCCAGCAGCTGCTCTGCATTTTCAGTCTACTCCTGTCCCCAGCAAGGCAGCAGGGATGGCACAGAAAGCAGCCCGGAATCTGGAGACAGAGGGCTGCCAAAAATGCCAAACCAAGGCTGGTTCTTCACAAGTGTTACAAAATCCATGGCTAAGTTTAAACACCAAAGAGACCGTGACGTCTAGCTCTAGGCTGACCCTTGGAAACACGTGCCCCAGCCTGAAAGAAGGGAGCATAAACGAGAGGAAAACCCAAAAGGAGCAAATCCAGAAGGAAAGCATGGAAGGAACAAGCCCAGCTGAAGCCAAGAAGGGAGGGCAAAGAACAGCTTTCCAACAGGCACTACTACGCAGCTGCTGTACAACTGTTGCAACATTCCTGTTCTGAAACTCATCTACAGCAAATTTTTCTTACGTGTAATGAGGACAGAAAACAAAAAGAAGGTGGAAAATTCCCAAAATAACCAGCATGGTTAATGTGGTATCAAAATAACTGTTTTGTTCTCGGTAGAAGTGGACTGTCTCCAAGTTTGAAGCTGCCCCCATTCTCTCTCAGAAGTGAAGATAACACGAGGGAGTCCAGACAACAGCCAGAGCTCGACAGCACATGGCTGGCAGGATCAAGACTTTGCCCAGCTCCTGCTTTGGCCCAAGGCAGCCTCCACCAGTGTTAGTGCTTCTTCTTCACCTATGTCTTCCTTCTGCAGCTCATCATTATGGGAAAATGTGCCCACAGCCTCTCCCTCCCACCCTGTCTCCCTTTTGAATCTCCCACTTGTTTTGCCAATGTGTCAGTAGCAGTACAGTCCCTGAAGACACTCCCTATGGTCTCAGCATCCTTCCAACCCAGCCCTCATCTCCTGCTTTGTGCATGGTGAGAGGGGGTGTCTGTACCTCGTGACCATCTGAAAACAGGCTCCTCCTTGAAAAAAGCCACCAGAGAGCTCATCAGGTAGGCAGAGCTTGCTGCTCCCTGCGTGGGGGTGAGCTCCAGACAGAGCCCGCAGGGCATGGCTCAGGAGTGGCACCATCCAGCAGCCAGGCAGGAGCCAGGGAGACAGACACAGCCGCACCTCTGCCATTATTTCCCTGATGCCCCCACCGTGAGAAGTGGGACAAGCAGAGCCCAGAGGAAAATCAGGACGAAAGGGAATGGGACCCAGTCCCACCCTCTCCAGGCAAACATGCAGGCTCCCTGCATCTCTTCTGTGAGCCCTTTGAGGCACATGTCTCGCCCCACCGGGGGACCCTCTGAGCTCCACCTATGCTGCTGTGGCAGTCACTTATTCATGCCTTTCACTGCCTGATTGCATTTATTTAATTACTTCTCCTCAGGAGTAGCATTGCTCACATCTTTGGCTGTTGGATCCTTTTCCATTCTGTACCCAGTGGAAGCAATCACACTCGTCCTGCAAGATCTGTTCTTCCTAAGCCAGGCTGCCATTTATCCATTATTATTGATGTATCAAAGGCATTTGCACATGTTCAGAAGCACACCAGCTCCCTCAAGGAGGAGGGATGAAATATCACCTCTTGCCCGATAAATTGCTTACACAAGTGGAATCGAACCCAGGTTTCTGGATTATCCAGTGGAGCTCTTTTGCAATGCTGCTCTTAGGAAAAGGGTTGCAGAGATGTCTTAGCGCACACCCCAGAGCTGGCAAGACTGCAGGAGAGATTCAGACATTGAGTTTTCCAGCTTGTATGCTTCTCGGTAACCCAGAGGAGATTCCAAAGTCAAGGATGGGTTTCTGCAGAAGCAAACTTACAGCTGCCCTCTCCCCTGTGGTCAGCCACATATGTGCTTGCTGCCCTTGGCTGTGCCCTACACAATCTCTCTCCTCTCTCACAGATGGCTCAGCAAATTCTGGAGTGGCCTTTCTGGTGAATGAGAGTCCAAACTCCAGCACCTGGGAGTCCTTCTGGGCGTCTTGGCAGGTCCTTGAGGATGACCCAGTGCAGACGCTACAGGACAGCATCCCATGACCTCAAAGAGCCCTCAGGCACTAACCAAAAGCCGTGTCAGATCTACTTCAGAGAGTTTGTCCAAGATTTCACTGTCCCCAGTTCAGCAGAAGCCACTGCACGCAGTCCCGGGCGCTGAACTCGGAGCCAAGGGACCCGGATTTGTTGCTGCCACCTGCTGTCCTCTGCCAGCAGGGCAGGGCCTGCCCTGCTCCCTGCCAGCCCTGCCCCGGAGCCCTGCCTGGATCCAGGGCAGGAAACAGGACCCACTGACCCTGTTCCCCAGCCCCTGCTCCCTGTGAAGCACTAGACACACCCAAAGCCTGGATAGGAACAGAAACACAAAAGTAGTGGCCTCTGTGTCCTGATTCTCCTGGATACAAGCTCCAAGAGTACAGTTGTGCCTGATTTTCTCCCTGGAGGACACTTAGCCCTGGGGAACAGTGGCCCACCTTTGCTGTCAGCCAGGACAGGCCCACAAGGGATCTTCCTCTCTGCTAACTCATCAGGAAGGGAGGGAAGGCAACAGCTGCAGACATGGAAGAAATAATAATAATAATAATAATAATAATAATAATAATAATAATAATAATAATAATAACAACAACAACAACAACAACAATAAAAACAACAACATCTATGCCTGCTGCTTTGAGATAGTAGGCTTCCATTGACAGAAATGTAAGTTGTGTGGATGCCAGGAAGCATTTCAGGTGATCGGGTGTCTGGTCCAGAGATGCAAAACAGGTAAAATGCTGCAGAAACCTGACAACAGCAGAGCTGCAGGTGCTTGGTCCTGAAGGACCCTGCCCTTTCTTCCATGGCAGCCTTCCGTATTTCAGATAAACAGGGCAACTCAGGGTTTTATAACCTGGGCAGTGCCTGGCATAAAGGGAATTTGGGACTACACATCATCTAAGGCCATTTTTTCATTCTTTTTTAAAATATTGTATCATTTATTTATAGGCAGAATATAGGACCTGAAAGGAACTAGGAGAGGGAGGAGAGGCAGAAGTCTGTTGTGAAAGGTCTGCAGAGAAGTAGTTGGTAAATGTCTTGTGGCAATAGCTGCCTTATAATTCACTGTGCTCACCTCCTCACTCTCACCAGATTCCAGGCAGAAACTATTCAGTGTCACATCCACACAATGCAACAACCAGTCCAGTGACATTCCCCAGCAAAGCCTGGACTTGTGGGAGGACAAGGACAGGCACTTGGCTGTGTACCTGTGAGGACCAATGCAATCCCCAAGGTCGAGCAAGCTGCATGGGCACGCTGCAGGGGAAAGCTGTTCCATTTCATTAGGGAACCAGGAGGAATTGGCAAGAAAACAGGGAACTCAAAGATCCTGGGCCTCATGTATTCATCATGTGCAAGCCAGGTGCCACAGAGCTAACTTGTACCAAGCCCAAAGCTATGTAAACTGCATAAATAAAATCCATTTTGCAACAATCAATCTACCAGACACCTGTGTGTAAACTCAACCAGCCTGGCTCTGAAACCTTCTCTGCTTTACAGACCAGCAGCACAGACATTGGTGTCTGTCCTGTGCTGCTGCCACAACCAAGAGCCAAAGGTGTGCTCATGTTCCCCCTGCTCCTTTGCTCAGCTCCCCGTTCACAGAGCAGATAAGAACAGTATCTCCCGGATGAACACAGCTCAGCCTCTCCACCCACCCCTCCCTCAGATCTCAGCAGGGGAACTTGGTCTGGGCTTGGAAAGGACACAAAGCAAAATACAGTTGTTATCAGCTTGGCCTCTGTGTTGCACAGCCCTGGGTACAAGGCTTATTCAGGGTTATTGGCAGGGTGTTTGGCTAAAGGTAAACAGACTCCTCAGCAAGCTGCAGAACAAGTGTGGACAAGTGTCTGAGCTCCCAGTGAAACCCGGAGCACTGGGAAATTTGTTTTTAGGGCTCTTTTTGCCCTAAAATGTGAGGGCAGACTCCCACCCTCCTTGGCTCAGGAGCCAACCTCACAGCTGGCAGGCCTAAGCTCAAACCACAACTCAAAGCAGGCACTCAAGTGAGTGACACTTTGGAATATTGATCTACAGTCTTTAATAGGAACCAGGCTAATGCAAGGTACAGGCAGTCACACAGTGACTGGGGAAATGGGGAATATCAGCATCTCAAGAGGACTAAAAGATAGAAGCAGCTTAAGTGCTTGCAAAATGGCTTAAGAGCAGCTTCACATGGAAAGTGACTGCTGCTTAAGCAGTTTAAAGACGAGCCCCTCTCAAACATTGGTCAGCTATGAGCAGCTTACCGCAGGAAGGTCTCCTGCCAAGGCTGTTGGCATGGCAGCATGCCACGGGAGAGAAACAAGTGACCCCTTGGAGCACGGAGCCTCACCCCACACACATTCCGCAGATGAACGCGTGCCATCCCGGCTTCGGAACCGCGCTGTCCTCCCTGTGAAAGGAGGCTTGTCCTTGGCCGGATGTTCTCCGGAAAGGTCTACAAAGCACAGTTCCTGGAAAGCTGAGTCTGCTTTCAGCAATAAAATAAAATGGAGGCTGTGCTGGTAGTCTCAAGCCAGGAGCTATGACTCCTTTCTTCCTGCCAGTTTCAAAGAGTAAGATTAGCTTCTGTTGTCCTTGCATCCTTGAATATCCCTGCTCTATTTCTTGGGAATTTTCAAATTGTGCAGAAGACAGAAGGACAAGCTTCATTTGGAAGCTTTGGGAGATAAAAAGGAAAAGCTCCATTTATTCCTTTTTTTTTTTTTTTGCAATGCCAGAGTCATCAAAGATGGGAGCACTGGAGGTAACGACAGGGGCAGACTGAAGCAGCACTCAAACGTGAATGATGTGCTATTGCCTATGGTGAAGAAAGCAAGAAGAGCAGGGTTGCACTCAGCTGTGAACTTGGGCTCCATATGCTTGAAGACCTGGTGAAGTGTTATCACCTTATTTCTCTTCATGAGAGAAACCTGTCCTTCAGACTACTTCAGGTAGGGTTCTTTATTATTATTTATTTATTTATTATTATTACTTGTAAGCTATAGCTGAAAAAAGCAAGACTAGAGAACACGTTACTTTGAAATAAATCAATAGCTCAGTCCTGCTCTGGAATCCTCTGGTTAGCTCTCATTGCTTCGTGTCAAAAGGACACATAAAAAGAGTTAGGGGCATATAAAGGACCCTTATGAAGGCACAGCCAAGTCTTTCCCCATGCAGCAATAAAAAGATGGAAAAACGCCACAGAAATCTTGGGCAAGGGGAACATATTTAAGTGTAACTAAAATTCTCCAGTTTGAGCTCTATCCTCAGAACTCAGGAGTTTGTTTTGGATTTAAAGTGCACCCCAAGAAGATGAGAGAACTAGAAGTTCAGTAAGTGGGATTCCCACCTTCAGCTACTGAAGTTTTAGGTTACTGTGGTTCAATCAGAAGCCCATGCAGCAACTTAAAAAAAAGATTACCAGGTCACTGTCTGACCAGGCTATTTCTTAGACACTTCTGAAGCCTTTTGACAGGATGCTTATCTTAAGCCCACTGATTTAATCTGATTTAGCAGTTACAGTGCTGTGGTTAACAGAAGAGAAAATAGAAGCATAATCTACATTACATGCAAATCTCTGCATTCCATGCCATTCAGTTAAAATGGCCAGAAGTTTGCACTTTGCTGATAGTGAAAGCATCACCTAAATACAAACTGTGCTTCCTGAAATATCCAAAGTCTATTTTATTAACAGCCTAAGAGACAGAAAATTTAGGATTTTCAGTAAGAAGCACTCTAATAACTTCTGGAGGCTTGTTTGTCTACTACCCACTTGAATTTTGAATGGAGAACAAACAATTTAATTTTTTTAGTCGCTTGAAGAAAGATGAAACCGCAAATGGAAAGAAAAGATGGCAAGAGAAAATAAACAGATAATGGCTTATATGAAATTGAGTAATTACAACCTACATTGTGCTCCAACTGCCAACCTCAGCCATTCCCCATCCTACAATCCCATTCCAGTGTTTAATTCTGAATACTGCTATACTGCCCCTGCCAGGATTAATTTGTTTTCCTGGATCCCAGATGCTTTGGAAAAGAGGGTTAATTATCTTGCCATAGCTGCTGGCTTCCTGGCACATTCCTGCAGGACTCACTCCCTCACACGAAGACCCACTCAGGCTGCAGCTGCTCCATGAACACCAGAGAAGGAAAAGTTAAATAAATCGTGCCAGAAATTAAGACCACACTTCAGCAGCTGCAACAGTGAAGAGCAGGGAACCCGTCTGAATTCATGAATGGCTCCAGCCCAGAGAGCTGGCTGGGAAAGGCCAGGACAGGAACGCTTGGCACTGGACAGATAAAGCTTTCTGAACACAAGAAAAGGGACTGAGGTTACTTCCTTCAGAGAGCCATGGTCAAAGCACAGCACAAGTAATCTGGCTGCATTAGGTTCCTCCACATCCTGTGGGAATTATAGTCCTTGGAGAAAGAAATCCTCTCTTTTTAACAGGGAAAGACTATTATGCATAAGGAGACTAAACAGAACAAAAATATTTTGCTCTTTTAACTTGATAATGCAGCTGTCTAGAAACTGACCCTTTATCAAATCAGATGCTTTAGCAGTAGAACCTGGGGCCTCATCATCCCAAAAACCCTGAACAGCTACTTGTTTCAGGTTATTTTTATCTGACTCTGGTTCTGAAGAACCCAAATGGCACCCTAGAAACATCACATTATCACAGGAGTGAGCACATCTGATCACCCCTCCCCACAAGTGTCAATATTTATGGTACATCTGATCACCCCTCCCCACAAGTGTCAATATTTATGGTGCAACTGAGAAGATACTTGAATTTCACAACAAATCAGTCATGCAGCACACTTCTCTCTGACTCGTTAGACACAAAAATAGACATAAAGTAGACATGAAACCCTGGAATGGCTAAAAAACCTACTGGTAGCAACAGATGTGGGAATGAAAGGTATTTTCCAAAAAAATGACACACAAAAGAATCCCAAATACGTTTAAACACATCCCTGAGATGAAAAAATAATTGAGCAAAAAGTGTTCATGTTCCCAGACCTTGATGCATTATTTAACAGGAGACTGAATGTCTCCTGCTAAGCCACCAGCACATTCAAACAAGTTCAAGAGCTCTTCACAAGAAAACACACAGCAGGAAAAGGAGCAAGTTGTATTTAATTACAACAAAAGGGTTTCAGCCAGTAACAAGCCAGCTTGCCCCAAACATTTTCCCTTACTAAAAGACAGACTTAGTGACACCACATTCAGTTTTATCATTCCTTTCACAAAGCAGGACACCCAAACACTTCCTCCACGGTTTCTTTTAAATCTTCTCTTTCATTACCCTGGCAATACACTCTATCTTGCTGTGGTGGTATAGAAAGTCAAAAAACAACTCTTCACACTTCTTGCATATAAGGAAAAATAAATATAAACAAGAATTAGAGTATCATGAGAGAAGAGGAACGTATCTCCATTTCAATACATCTTTACAGCCAATGAAAGGTGATCAACTGGAAAAACAAACAAAACATCACCAACAAACCAAACAGTGAGACAGACATGAAGATATTACATTGTGAATGACAGCTGCTTACAAGCAGGGAATGTGCATAGCAATGTTCAATGTTTTGCTTGTATGAGTTATGCAAAAGAGACAGGAAAAAAAACCCCTGCACTAAGAGACCTTGAAGGTTTAATTTTAATCTAACAAGTATGGAAATACCACTGCCAAATAAGAGACAAACTTCACCCCCTTTGGAGCAACTAACTCCCCACCTGCCCCACTGTTTGGGCTCTGTTCTAAAGAGTAAGATGAAAGGTGAACACAGACCTCATGTGTGGAAGAAGACCAACCTCATTCCTTCCTGAGGACAAGCACCCATCCTTGTAGGCCCAAGAGAAGACATTGTTTTATTTTAACAGCAAAACACCAACAAGGAATCTTTCCTCTTCTCATGAATACATGAATAAGATGATTATTTTGTGGAGAAAGAAGCTCACACAATTCTTCAGTCTCCTCTCTTTTCTGCCCCACATGGCACAGGCTACTCATTTTGCATATGGGCCTTCCAGCTGCTATCAAGTCCTCTACGATATACCCGGAACTGTGCTCCATTGGATCTGGGAAGACACAGGAAAGGTGCCTTTCACCTGAACATCTTAGGCACTGAATGCTGTGATCCACTGAGGCCACAAAAACATTAAAGTGCATTTCTTTTTCTTTCTTTTTTTTTTAAAAAGATGAAACCTGAATGCTTTAAGGGTCACTCATCCCACATTGCAAATTGAAAACAGACTACTTTTAATGCTCAACTACAAACGACTTCTGGAACTACATTAATACAACCAGCAATGGAAATTATGACAGAAGAAACAGGTTTCCACAGGACATTCAAGTTGATAAAAGAGAAATGAGAGATTGGGAGAGATCTTTCACAGTTAAAACACTAAGCAGCACAGAGCATTTCACTAGCAGCAAGATATGGCACATAGACTTCTGCACTGGAGCTGTCTGGAAGAAATTTCTGGGGAGAGAGAGCTGAGGCTGAAAGAGTCTCAGCAGTGCCCCTAAAATGCAAGTCTCTTTGCCACCTTGCACACAGGAGGCTGAGATTATTCCAAACCCTGTGCTGAAAGAGCTGCCAAAGAGCAGCTGGTTTTCAGTTCCCAGTTCAGAGATATTAAAAGCCTGATGTGAATACCTGAAACACTCATTACCTGAAGCATGAACAAAATGGAGGTAGACAGGGCAAAAATGAATCATTGTTGATGAGAAAACTTGAAGGACATCTGACACATTTTCCCTTGTAAGATAAGGAATATTTGCCTTGAAATTAAGAATGGGGAAAATCCAGTCTGTACTGAAAGATGTGCAAATCCCACAGCCTGTAAACATCCTACAACATAACCTCTGAAGGATATGCACACTGCACACATCATCTTGCATAAAGGATGGGTATAGATAAAATCCATAAAGACAGAACAAAGAACTTGTAGTATAAAGCATAAAGTAGCTGATAAAGTAACTTCTCTCCAATGACTAAGAACAGAACTGAAAGAAGCCCTCAACACTCTGCTGCAAATTCAGAAAGGCGAACACACACAGAGCCTAGGACAAGAGCTCCCAGACCTTCCTGCTTGGATTCCCACTTCTGGGGGCTTAGCCCAAATAAGACACAAATCCAGCTCCAGAAGACAGGTTTCAAAGTACTGGGATAGAACATATCTTCTCCAAAGTGAAAGATTTCTCACCTCATTAATTTCACATCACATAATCAGTTACTTTACCTGAATCCCACTGAGATTACCTCATCTTAAGATACAGACAAGCCAGGACTATTCAGCCAATGAATTCTTCCGTGGTCATAATAGATGTTTAACATAAATCAGACAAAAGAAAACATTGAATTAACTGTCCAGGTATGAAAGGATATGGTGGGGGCTTTCTTTTTGTTTTAACTGTTTTTACCACTTTGGTTTCTATTGTGATCCCTGTTGTCACCCCCCCAGCTTTTACCATTTAGTATGTCATAACCACTGCTTTAAAAGAAAAGAGTCAAAAGGTTATGTTAAACACCAAAGATTTAAGTTTAAGTTATGGAAAATGAGGATGAACACATTGATACAGGCTTGCAATTTTAATTTTTAAAAGGCCCCTACGGTGGGACTAGCTATAGATGGCATCATGCTAATGCAAATGGAAAATAGGGTTTTTTTAAAAAAAACAAAACCACTTTAAATAAGTATGAATTCATACCATACACGTGTACATACTTAATAATTTTCTACGTTAGCTCCATCTGAACTATAAATCAAGTCTATACTACTAAAAGTTCAGTATGTGCAACATTAACCCGATCAAAGCATTTTATAAATACAAGCTTCTTTTTAGTATTGCAACATACTTCACTGCTTAACATACTGGAAAACAAGTTCTACATTTAAAATTCTGCTGTAATAGTTCTATCTGCCAATTAAGACTACAAATGGAAAAATACTTGCTAATCTTTAACATTTTGAAAATGCAAATATATTTCATTTTTTGAAAAGAAACAATCTTGTTTATCCTACTGGTGCTTCTTTAGACATTTGAAGATACTACACTAACAAAATACAAACTTTGTAGTAAGCTTACAACATGTACTTCTCAGAGGCAAAAATAAAAAAAAAATCTGGTTTGTATTTATGAAGGAACATCCATTTATTATAAAACAAGATAAAAGATATTAGAATTAAGTTGAAACAAGGCAACATTAGAACAACCACTTTAGAGCTTTGTGAATGAAGTGTAGTTTTTAACTTGCAAATCCGGGTGAACGTAGCTCTTAACATGCTGTCCTCTTCTCTATAAATGGGATGAAGTAGAGAAGCAAAGCTTCAAGGTGTAAGGGTTGGAGCCATCTGTGAGGAGACAACACAGAACACACCGTGGGCACAGCTCTCCTGCTGATCCACCTTCCATGACCTTCCATAATCTGGCAAGTTCACCAGTTCTGTGTATTTCACACTCACACTTCCATTAGGGCTTGCCTTTTTCACATTGAAAGAGAAAGCTTTTCTGCTGCTACCACCTTTCCGAACTGAGATAAAACTGAAATTGTGAACAGTGTGTTATCACTACTATCTTCAAAAGTATCCTGCTCCTAAGGTCCATTATTAAGAAGGTGGACCAAAGGCGTGGGGGAATAGAAAAGATTTAAACTGTTAACACTTCACAGGGAGACAAACTCATAACAGTTAGGAGGAGATAGTTTAAGATAACAGTAGTCACTGGCCTGGATTCAAAATTATGTCTGTGAACATCTGGAAAAATTCCATTTAATCTAGTAAACTGTCTTAATTGTTCAGTGCAGATCTTGCCTATTGTGTACTTGTTCAGCAGGGGAACTCACCCCACTCTATTCTTGCTAGTTTGGAGCTAAATTCAGCTTGGCCTCACAATTTCTGGTTTCAAAAGAAACATGCTACAGGAGCAGTAAATTGAGAGCAATGAGCTGAGTAACTTAAAGAATCCTTCCTCTGCTCAAGACATTGCAGATTTCTCTATATTTATTGTGAAAGAATCGTAGAAGTGTTTGGTTGGAAGGGATCATTTTGTTGGATCATCCAGTTCCAACCTCCTGCCACGGGCAGGGATGCCACAAACTAGACCAGGTTGCGTAGAGCCCCATCCAGCCTGGCCTTGAACACTTCCAGGGATGAGGAATCCACAGCTTTTCTGGGCAACCTGTGTCAGTGCCTCACCACCCTCACAGTCAAGAACAC
Organism: Callaeas wilsoni; assembly: GCA_013398955.1. NCBI lineage: Eukaryota > Metazoa > Chordata > Aves > Passeriformes > Callaeidae > Callaeas > Callaeas wilsoni. Next base: position 22,241 of record VWPU01003070.1, read on the forward strand.
CTTCCTAACATCTAAAACCTAAACCTCTCCTAGTTTAAAACACTTACTCCTTGTCCTGCCACTATTTGCCCTTGTCAAAAGTCACTCTCCCTCTTCTTTATAGGCCCACTTTTAAAGCACTGGAAGGCCACCATATGGTCATCCCGGAGCCTTCTCTTCTCCAGGCTGAACAGCCCCAGCTCTCTCAGCCTTCCCTCAGAGGAGAGGTGCTCCAGCCCTCTGATCATTTTTGTGCCCACCAGAACCCTCAAGTCTTCCTCCAGGGAAAAAAAATTCCAGCAGCAAGATTAGGAAAATTTACTTACTTGGGACTCTTATCTGGTAGTGATTAAGTACAGTGAGAGCTTCCACTGCATCTGTCTTACATTCCCATTCCAACAGACCAGACAGTGTTTTGGCAGAAGCTGTCAAAATGAGAAATAAAAATGGGAAGGAAGGGATCAGTAATGTCTCCTGACAGTGCATACTCAATCAGAACTGGAAGCGAACGGGTCAAATTTTACTTACGTTTTGGATCAAACACTTTGTATTTAATAAAGCTGAGAACTTCATGATCCTCACATAACTGTCACAAAAATAAAATAAGAGGTAAAACTCCAGCAAAAGTGCACATAAACAAATTAGCAAAAATTCCAAGTTCCTGGAAGAGACACACAAAAAGGAAGATTCTGACTTTTTAAGAGAGTTTGCAAGAATTTATGGCAAATCATTTAAAAAATATGTTTAGACTGGTAACTGTTTAGAATACCATTCTGTAGTATGTAAAACAAGGCTCCTGTATCTGTGATATCACAAAATCTCCAAAAACATATTTAAATAATAACAAGTTCTACTTTTTGACATTTCTGCTCTAATACAGTAGCTCTGAAGTACATACAAAGACACAACTTGGGAACCAGACTTCAGTTTCAGACAGAGTTGGAAAAATATATTTTATTTAAGTGAAAAAGAACTCACTGAATTTTGGTCAGCAATCTTACCACTGCCTCCACTTAAAGAGGCCCAGTATTGCATGTTTTAAGCATCCAGAGTTCATTTAGGATACAAATGTGCCAAGTGTCCCAGGTGCATGCTTGTCTCCACTCCAAAACATCCAGCAGCCATATCAGGGAGTCAGTAAATCTTTTGTGAGTTGTAGTCCTAACTTTCATGTATTTGGCTTTGTGTCATTTCCCTTTCCTCCAGAAAAACCCCCACATTAAGCTCCTCAACTTTATTTTCAAGATTTTGTTAGAAGAAAAATAAATAAATAGAATTGTGACAGTAACTCCAGAACTGTGAACATATCCAGAGGGGCTACAAATGTATTTTACGGAACAGCTCTCTTCCAGTGGCTCTGCCATAACCCTCCCAGTTAATTGTTTTTAAAAGCAGCACCACGAAAAGCCAGGACAGAGCCCAGAAAGCACTGGATGTCAGTCACTCCAAGGGCCTACCTTTACGAACGTTTCCTCGGTCACACACAGGGGAACATTGTAATAATGCAGCACACAGGAGGGTGGTTGGATGATGTTCTTGGATGCTTGGCCAGCACTGGTGAAGCGATTGTTCTTACTCATGGCAAAATCCTTGTAACTACTCGTGCCATCCTCCAGTTCAAATATCTGGCTGGGAACTACTGAGTGCTGCTTGGAAACACTGGAATTCAAGGATAAAGCTTCTTAAATAATTAAGGCTATCACACTTGGCAGATTATTATCTAAGTTAAAAAGAACTGATGTTTCTTTATAATAAATTGAAATAAATACAGTAAGAACAAGATGGGTTGGATTTGACACCTTCCTTAAAAAAATGCAGAAAATATGGGATAAGACACATTAGGGAATACAGTTTATTAGTGGCCAGTCCATGTAATGATAATATGCTTTATGAATGTAAATAAATAAAATTATTAATAGTAATAAATCTTAGAGTGGTTGGGGCTGAAAGGGACCTTAAAGATGATCTCGTTCCAACCCCCCTGCGACGGGCAGGAACAGCTTCTACTAGAACAGGTTGCTCAAATCCCCATCCAACCTGGTCTTGAACACTTTCAGGGATGGGGCATCCTTAGCTTCTCTGAGCAACCTGTGCCTGTGCCTCAACACCCTCACAGTAAAGAATTTCTTCCTAATAGCTAACATAAATTCACCCTCCTTCAGTTGAAAGCCAAAATAAACGGCTGCAAATTGGAAATCAAACTCCAACAACAATAACAGAGTAATGTGATATTGTCCCTTTGGAACCTCATTCCATCTGCCCACTGGTGGACTATTAATCTGATAAAATATATTTACCAGACATTGAGTCTCTTTCCAAATAACTTGACATTATTGAGATGTGTGACAGCTCTTTCTACAGCATATTCATCACCCATTTCAACCAGTGCTGTGCCCGGAATAGTCTTCATAAATTTCACCTAAGATACATAAGGTTAAAAAAAAAAAAAAAAAAAGACATTGCAACAAAGAGCTCAACCAATAGTTTTATAAAACATTAGGATATATTTTTAGACAATCTCAGACAGGCTTTTTCCAAAGCATTTAAAAGGACTCTAGTAGTTTCCAAGTTTCTAACAAATTATGCCTTACCTTCTCAATGTTTCCATACAAGCAGAACAGGTTGAACACCCTTGAACAGTTCATCTTGAGCTGGTGCAACCCACTAACCATGACAACTGACCCAGAAGGATTTCCACCATGCATGTAAGAGGAGGATGCCTGGGGCAACGGATAAGCAACAAGTTCTGGAGTGTCCCGAGATCCCATTCGGTACCGGCTTGGCAGGGGCAACAAAGGACCATGGGAGCCTAAGGAGATGAAAGACTATGTTTTTATATTGTTTGAAATAATTTTCACTACTTCGTCATGCATCAAAGCCTACACACATAATGCATATTTACAGGAGGGGCAGAAGGTTACAGCAATTGCTGAAAAAAGACATTTTAGTAATTACAAAAATCATTATCTTCCCTGCACCGTGCAAAATATTTGAACAAAAAAGTATCAGAGGACATAATTAAAATCAACCTTCAGAAATATTCTCATCTACTTACAGAGCTACACGACACCAAGAAAGAATATTACAAAGCAGGGAAAACAAACCAAAAGGAGCAAGCCAGAGGTCAGGAGATGACACAGCTCTTTATCCCAGAGACATGAGATTAAGCCTGCCTTTTCTACAAAGTGCTCATTTGGAAGGAACAGGAATACTTAAACCCCCACACTAATGCAAAATGAAGTGGTCCTATTTTCCACTATAGATAAAGTGACAAGTTTCACTGAAATAGACAATTTCTTTTTTTTTTTTTCTTTTAGTGATGAGACACTACTAGTAAGCAATACCTCTGTTCATAGAAAACGTCAGTATTACAGACCAAGGGGAGGATCCCTGTTTTTCTGAGACAAAAATAATGTGAAATTCACATAAGCCAAGTATAAAAGGAACCTTTTGTCTTTTTTTTTCCAAGCAGTAATGACAGGGAGACAGTGGTATAGGAGGAAACGGACACGTTACTTAAGGTAGAAGGATGTATCAGAAGAATGAAAAAAGAACATTACTGAATCAAGGTGAAACTTGGAAATTCTGGAGATTTGAAGAACCTTTGGAAAGAGTGGGCAGGATATCAACCTACATTGTAAAATATCACAAATACCTTTGCAAACAAAGAGGCAAGACAAATGACATTGCATCTGACAGCTGAGAGAGTAAATAACTAGAAAAGTCACATGTGAGTGGGGACATTTGTTTCTCAACCCTGAGGTCTTCGCTCAGCACATGAAAGTGACAGCAGGTCTTGCTTTACAGAGAGCACTGGTAACAAATGCAGTACTCCATAGCACTAATTCCAAAATTATTCCTCTACAGTCACATAGCTGTACCTTTTCTGAATCACCTAAATTAGAAGTGCCAATGCCAACAGTTCACAGCTTTGCATGCAAGACCATCAGAGCTCTCTGTTGTACCAAACCATTGATCAAGCTTTGATGCCGTTTTCTAGAAGAAAACTGCTTTGCCAATCCAGATGTCATTTTCTACCCACAGCCAGGGTGACGGCAACTGCAAGGAAACATTCTTCCAAGGAATAAACCAGTAGAGCTGAATGCTCTGGGTGACAGGAAGAGGTGAGGCAATGAGTGCACATGGATTCACTGAACCAACAGTGCTTCAGGAGGCAGACTGACAGCACTGCAGGTGAACTGCTCATGCTGAAGGGATCCAGAATCAAGCATTGATTAAATATTTAGAATTCCACAGAGCATGTAAGAAATCATAACCAGCTGTCATCCCATGTTACTTACCATAGCCATCATGTCTAAAGGATGATGGGTGCTCTCCCAAAATAGCTTGTCTCTGCCGGCCCTTCCCTCTGTCTAACGTGGGAAGGGAAAGAAACCAGTTTAGTATGCACAACCAGGCACTTGATTTCTCCAGTTAAGACACAAAGCTTCTAGTTAAGAAGTGAAAAAGTATTTTGAGTCCTTGTTAATTTTATAAACGATTTCTCATTCACTCTATGTCTAAAAACACAAGCTGTAGCCCTGGGACACCAAAATTAAAAGACTGCCATCTGTATAACAAATTGCACTTAAGCTGCTTGGGGGCAGTGGCCAATGAGGAGATGCAGACATTTAAAGTTTATGGAGATACCCAATAGTTCTCCTAAACGGACACCACGCATTAGTATAGAAAACACCATACAGCAGGATTTACCCATGTGTCTCTTAAAACAAATTTGAAATGCAGTACTTTTGAAAGACAGTACCTGAATCATAATATTAGCTTCAACAGCAACACATTTTCAAAGTGGGCTTCTTTCAAGAAGTTTCAGCATAAGCCAACAACAACCTGTATTACATGGTTTCATAATCAGTAAACAGAGAGCATTACATACGTGTACATATATATTTACAGAACACCTACTGATTTATGGGCCTGCTGAAAGGATTGTACATTGTGGCATTATCAGCAGCACATTACAGTTCAACTGAGGGAAAGTATCACTGAGTAATGCACTTAAACAACAGTCAATCCTTTAAGAAAACCCAGTTCTCTAGGATATAAAGTTAAGCAAGGGGTCTACATTAATGGAGGGAAACAAATGCCTCACAGCCAAAGCTGTATTTTCCAATCAGATCCATGCTGCACGACAAAAAAAATCTAAACTTCCAGATTTCTTTGTGGTAAGCAACAATTATTTTCATACAATTAAAAAAAAAAAGCCACATTGAAAAGATGGGGCCAGGCATTTATCAGTTTACAACAATTCCACGGAAATTTAAGTATGACTGCTGAAAATAGTAACTCCAGCCCAATGCAGTTGGAGGTATTTTCCCCAAAAAACAGGAACTATTTGATTACACAACAGTGGGAGATGAAAACACATGTGGCCCTTTCTGCTGAGGATTTTCAGGACAGGTTCCAAGTCAGGTATTTACTTTGGCAATAAAATCTGAAGAGAGAGCAGTCCTGAATGCTTTCAAATATATAGAAGAAAGATTACTGTTGTCAAGTTTACTTTTCCACTCCCTTTTCAGGGTAACAGCTCTGGTTCTTGGCTCTCTTATCAAGTATTTGGAGCATTTAAACTGTACGCCGTAATCATCTTTCCAAAAAATCAGTTTTGTAATTCCAGTCTGTGGAACTAAATGCTTTGAAACTGCCCACAGTAAAATATAGTCAAGAATCACATTCTTCAAATAAAGAATTCTGTGAGAAAAGTTTGACAAATATTTCCTCCTCGTGGTGGTGCAGTCCACTGCTCTCTCCTTGTCCAATGCTTGTTCTTTCGTTGAACAAAGCCCCCGGATTGTGCCAGTACAAATACTTGGGTAAATAACCATTGAAACATGAGAACTGACCTGTGTTAAAAATAATTCTGAAAGGAAAGACTCTTTATAATCTTGTTTAAGCTTGAGTTTCCTGATTTTTAGTTTTGTTTTTAAATCAGGTCCTTGAGTCACTGAGCAAGCTGGTATTACCACCAAAAGAAATGCTCCAAATTACAGTTTGAAATTTCTGGCTAAAGGCAAGCAGAATACTAAGTCAGGTGGGTTTATTTCATTCAATCTAATGCAATATGGGTTCATAGCAGCAAGCACTTGTTAGGAACTTTACTTTAGTGGAGAAAGACTATGGGCAATTTGCTACCATAAAGAACTAAAAACAGTTCTTAAAAAAAATCATTAGTAAAATGCATTCTCTTCCTAACATTTGAAGGGCAGATGTGAAATTCCAAAAGGATTTATTGGCGTATCTGTCCTTGGAATGAAATTCCTTTGGGATAAGATCTTTGCTGCAGTGAGAGTCCTACAGCTCAGTCACACTATGTTCAAAACCCAGCTAATGCTCTTGCAAGAGTAAGTTGAAGGACAAATACATAAACTCTTTCAAAGAAAACCCCAACTTTCGGGTTCCTTTATGGGCAAAACTGCTCTAGATGCCTGTTTTCTTGAGTACATTTCACTGTTCATTCAACAATTTATATTCCCATTGTCCACAGAAATGGATGTGGATCATAGTAAATGAAAACTCATGTTACATACAACATATAATTATATATATACACATACATAAAATACAAGTCTAATTTTTTTCCTCTTATGTGTAGTAGGGTGCTCATGTATAGAGAATTGAGAGTAACAAAAGAAAAACAAAAGAGCAGGGTTCTTGAAAAGAGCAACCCGTGCCTATCCTAAGTTTTTCATTTTCCACTGTTTGCTCAAGTTTGGGGAAGTTTTAGTTCATACAGTCATATCTGCAGACCAATTACATAATGCAATTAGATGCACATGTTACAAGTCAGCCTCCAAACACTGCAATGATCAAAAAATACAAGGGTCAAATGAATCCTTTCAATTTTTCAAATTCAAATCTTCAGATTTTTTTCTTGTCTTTGAGTTTCTTCAGAATCTCTTTTCTTTGACTCAAGAATTTGAGAAAAAGTTTGAATCCCAATACAAATGGTCATAATCTACAAGCTGCAACCAATACTGTAGCTCCCTTGTTAACTTTTTACAAGAACTTCATTTTGAAAATCCAAGCCCTAAGTTTTTAGTTGTACAACAGTTTCACAAGCCCAGTGTCTCTGCAGAATTACTCTGAAAGTGCAACTCTCTTGAGACAGCCAAAGCCCTGGTTCTCATGTAGCCTTTGGTAAGTAGATACTCTGTCTTGGTCACATTGTCTTCACTTTTCTAACTTTACATTGAACACATTATTGTACATAGGTTACTGAACACTGCACTCAATAGTTACAGATTTTTGGTTATGTTTAAATAAACACTTTACAGGAGTTAGGCTAGACAGCAGTTTGACTGTACATATATAATCATAGTTTCCACTGACATGAGTTAAGCTCTGAGAATTTTTACAGCTGAGTACTTAAGAGACAGTATGCCTGTACCAATTATGAATCTCCCTATTTTAGTACTTAAGGATAGCTGAGGGGACTTATTGGTATTGCACTGCTCAGTTCCAACTATCTGCATATAAGGATTGAATTTTCCTACTACTAAACAATATTTACACTGTTAAGTCTGAATGCAACTCTCACATACAGCAAGTAATAAAAAGATTACAACGTCAATGATATCAACAAGAGGTTCTTAATTTTGGAGGTTCTCGATTTTTCAGTGGTAATTTTAAGGGAAATAAGACCAGCATACATACAAACTTGAACAGAATGGGTACAGTCTATCATGTTATTCATCCCACACAAATCTGAAGTACTGAAAATGTCCTCCTTTAAAAACTTGTGGTGGTGGTGCATGCAGTATGCAGACAAGGTGAACTGCAAGTCTGAGGTTTTTCAGAGGGTTTTTTGTTTGTTTGGGGTTTTTTTTTTGCTGATGCCGATGTGGTGCATGATGAAGTGTAGAGTCAGCCTGCTGAAGTCCTCTATCCTTCTTAATGCCTTGTCCAACATAGGGGAAAAGAGTCCTTTCGAAGGAGAAGCAGTGTGCAAGTTTGTAGTTTATAAGGAATAGTCTGTGCCAGGTTTCCTCTCCTCCAAAGAGAGAGAGCTGCTTGGAGAAATGCAAGTCCTTGAGAACTGCGAAGGTGCTTGGAGGTGTGGGCTCCTTGTTGCACTAAGTGGCTCAAGCACACGGCAGTAGGGGGCACTAGGGCTCAGGGTTAGTTCCCTGCGGTGGCACAGCCTCCAGCAGCACTGGCCTGCTTTGGAAGGACTGTTGCCACACGGCCTGACCACGTGTGAAGGGCTGGCATTAGTACAGTCAAACAGCTACAGTGAGAATGGATCAGAACCTACCTCGGCGGCCCAGATATGGCTTAGTGTAGTCCCAACTATCGTTGTCGTTCCTAATGACATTAAGTCGAGTTGGCTGTTCAAATAAAGTAAAAGTGAAAGAGGTTAAGTCTTGACTATACGGGGTTTTTTCGCAGTAAAATTTAAAGAGAAGGTCCAAGCATTACCCTTGCATATTCAATTTTTAGCGTGCAGCATCCTGCATAGATATCTGCTCCATTGAGCGCAGCCTTCGCCTTCTGGGCACAAAACACTGATTCAAACATACACATCATGTTAAGGATCTTTTTCCCCAGGTGTCTCATTCATGTCCCTTTTATCTGATACGGCTTTTCTTTTGTAGCCTGCAGGTATTTTGTATACACTACAAGAACTATTGTATACACTACAAGAACTCCACACGGACTTATCACAGTAGTTACTTTACAGCAAAAAGAACTATGTGTACACCCTTTTTAGCTCATTAGCCAAAAAAACCCACATAACTAAAAGAGAGACTTTGAGTGAACAAATAATCGTCTTGCCTCGAAAAAATACAGCAGGCAGATGCATGTACCAGGCTCCAACACCTAAGTTATTTCATATGCTCTCCATACTCCAAGATTAGTTCTATGATTAGCAGAAAAATGTACCTGAGCCTTGGCACATCACAAGCCACGATCTCACACATACCCAAGAACACGTGGTGTCAGAAAGCCTGGACTCTGCAGCAGAACAGACCTATTGCACCATGTCTTGATACCATTTAGCGACATTTTGGAAGCAGTCCAAAACAACTGAATGTGCCTTGGTTTTACCACATTCCTGCAGCCCAGCTTCTTTAAAAGTGACACAGGTTCACTGTGGAACTTAAAAATTAGAAAAATTAAGCTTCCAGACCTGTAAGAAACTGACACTGGCCAGAACTGCAGAAATAATGGGTACTTGAAGTAGAATTTAAATTTGAGTAAATTTTTGAACTTTTCAGATAAGCCTTGTCTTGAAGCTCACTTTCCTCACCACCCCCAGCTGTTTACCTTGCTGCTGCATTACTTCACTCACATTTGTGAGTTTTCTTTCAATTGCTGGCTGGTTTCATGTTCAGTAAATGGCATGTTACAGAATTTAATTCAAAGGACATAAGGATGGTAGTTTCTCAGCGTGTGCAGGATCCTCCCCAGAACTTTCCTAACCTTTCACAAGATGAAGAATAACCCCCAACTGTGCAAGTCATCTGATCCTGACAACCCCATTTATGACAACCTTAACACATACAGTAAGTCAAATTATTGTCTGTTGGGACACACGGTTTAAAGTCTTCTACATAGATAAATAGCAATTAGTTTGATTTAATAGAAGTTAGGGTAGTTCCCTTTGCCTGGCAAATCATCAATGCTGCCACTACATTGGTAGCATCTGAAATCACAAAATAATGCCTGAGATCCTGGCAAATTTTGTCCAGATAACAGTTAAAAAATGGATGCTAATCAAGCTTTAGGAAGAAGGCTGTCAGAATTTCATAAATGAACACCTAATCATATCAGACTTTGGACTTTGCAAACCACAGCAACACACAATTCTGAACATTCAACCCAAGAACAACTTAATGCTACGAACAGAGTACGCAGTAGGATAATAGAGCAGGAAATTTCTTCAACACATGATGCCCAAGAATCAAGGTCAAGGATGCCTAAATTGGCCTTTGCTTTATAAAGTCAAAATAGTAAGACAAGCAGTACATACTGGGACTATTTTAGAAGAGTCTGAAGAAGACAAACTGCCCCTCTGCAATCCCTTACCCATTTCTTGAGTATCAACACAGGCAGAAGCCATGAAACTTTTGTGTAAAAGGGTGCATATAAGGGGTTGTCAAATCTATGATATAATTAATGTCTGCAATTATTAGGCCTGAGGGACTATAAACATGGTTATCAAGATCACTGTTGACAATGCCATTTTTCTACAAAGATGAAATGTCTGAAGTACTACTTTGTCTTACAGACATAAAAAAATTGGAAGTTACCATGTCTTAGACAGAAATTAAGAAATAATTTGGTCCCAAAATCACATGGCATTTTTCTGACATTCGCGTGTTAAACCCATTTGGAGTCAAGAACCTGCAGCAAAAAAAATAAAAATCACACTCAAAAAGGATATTCAACCATGGCTTGTATTCCATTTCTCTTGAATATAACAATGCGCTGAACTTTTCCAACAGGGTTGCACACAGTGTACAAAACATCCTAAGGAAGAACAAAAAAAAAATTTTAGTCAGATGTGAAATTCCAATCACTTTTGGTTCACAGAACATTTTCTTGCAGTGGCATTTAAATGCCAAAGAGCAAAGAAAAGGCTTGTTGTTAACTTTCCATTTCTTATTTTCGCTCTACAACTAATACGTTCATGATTGGCATTTTTATGATCAATATACTACAGGCAATCAAATCTGAAAAGCAGGAAAAGACTTCTATAAGAAGCACTCATGCAAATATTGGTTTAACAAGTATCTTCAGCTGGGTTAAAACCCAGTAACTGTATCCATGTCTCAAGCTCTGCTACCTTTGAAGCATTGCCCTGCAGTAGTTCTACCACAGCAGAGACAAAGTGACACTTGTAACACGTTTTATAAGATTCCAGCAGCTGAGTTCGTGTTCTTTTTCAGAGAGTAACCGGGGATAGTTCAAGGTGTAAACTTAGACAGCTCATCAAAATGAGAATTTCAACAGTTTTCATTCACCTGAATCAACCCACCTTGCAAGTGGGTGCTGTGCTTCTGCCTTTCTTTTTATCTAAACCAAATACCTCCAAAATGATCATTCCAAGATCTTGGTGTACATCCTCAGGTTTATTTGGGGGTCAAGAGGGAGAAGTGGAAAAGGAAGTAGGTATAATATTTATTATTATGTTTCGCAGAGTAGAGGAGCAATTGGGAGGCAAAGGAGTAGGGGGCATGTGGATTTCTTAAAATTAAAACAAACACAGCCCAACAGCCTGAACCCATAAAAAATAAGACCTGTGAGATCCACTTACAGCACACTTGGCAGCACAAAAGGCTGCCCTCCGTCTCTCCTATATGGGAGAAAAGATCCTTAGAAACTTTCAGCTCCAGGTGACATTAATTTTCAGGCATATGACTTTCTTTCACATTTTGTCCCTCAAAAAATTTCTTCACAGCCACTTAATTAAAACAAAAAAAATTGTCTTTCAAAACGTAAGCTTTACTCAAAACGCCATCAGTGTCATTAGCCAGCAGTTACAGACAGAGCTGGATTTTTTAATTACGTTTTATAATTCAGCTGCTTTATATTACCAAATCAATCAGGTGATTCTCAAGACAGTAATGTGGGCTATTTATTAAAAAATTAAGCACTAGCATTATATACATACTAGAACATCATAAAAAAAGGAGGCACAGCTACTTAACCTCAGAATATATTGGTAGTTAATTTTAAAACCTTTCAATTGCCAAGGCACAGCTTCCTCATGCACGTACAGAAGGTTTAGAAGTTTAAGAGGCACCAGCAGAGGTATGGCTGAACAGACAGCAATGACTGCAGCAGCACGAGTCACTTTGGAAAAGTCTCTTTGAACAGACAAAGCCCCGACAAAGTTCAGCCCACAGGTAAGGAAACTAGGAAACTGAACTTCAAAGACCTGTACATGACAGCTTGGGCAAAACTTTTCAAAACACCAACATCCCCTATCACACAGGGGTGAAAAGCAACTAGGAATTAAATTTGCCCTTAATTTGCCCTTCTTGCCCTTTGCTGTCACATCCCTCAAAATTCTGGGAGAGTGAGAAGCTGGTCACAATTTTAATGGAGGAAATAGGCTGCAGCAAAATTTTAGAACAATTTTGCTTCTGCCACAAGATGCCCTTGAACAGACCAATTTCTCTCCAAAAACTCTATCTTGTTTTTAAAGTAAAGCTCTTAAAAACTATACAACAGTTTACTGCAGTTATTCAGACTTGCCACTTAAAACTGGTTGCAGCTTTTAATCTATTTTTTCTAACTGTAGTTCAGATTTAAGAAGAGTGTTGAAGAGGAAGAAGTAGTCTTGGGCTTTGTCTTTTTTTTTTTTTTTTGTTTTTTGTTTTTTTTTTTGAGGGGGAGGGTTGTTTGGTTGATTTTTGTTTTCTCTTTTGGGAGTGGGGTTTTTTTAATAATGCAGACTTTGCCTAAGGTGTTCTTAAATTAACTGCTTTTTAGCCCATTGGACAAGCGCAAAATTTGTATTTTTCTCATCACATTTTTAGCTGTTATGGGCACAGCTGCTTTCCCCAGTTGCTGTGACTATGCTGCCTTCAATGAGCTCTGCTGCTTGCCAGTAATTCTGGAAATCTGCCTGCTTCTAGCACTCATTTGTATATGCTAAAGAAACGGCTGGGGGCAGTGGGAAGGAAGAGGTTGAGGGAGTTGTTTGTTTTTAAAAGGGAGCTACTGTGCCAGAGGCTTCATCCTCAGAATTCCCATGGAACTCTTTTTGCCCAGAACCAGGCTTCTGCTCCCAGTTTCTTCAAGCATCTACCTTCAACTCAGCAGCTCACACAAGGCAAATTTTAAATGCATGAATGAAACAGAGTTTCCAATATTTGTATTACAGTCACGTGCAAAGAATACTTTAACTCAGTCAGCGGATTTGTTCACACAGCTCAGAGCAGGTTTGTTCTTAAACACTAAAAAGCAACTCGTACCATGGCATGCTTTTTTATAAATAAAATTGACAGGAGAAAGAAAATTCATCACCCGCTGATTAATCAACAGACAAAAAGCTATCGATACTCACAAGACAGTGAAGCAGAAAGCATGATGTGGAACTGACTACTTGAGGTAATTTCAGGAATGCTAAATTGCAGTCAATTTGCTCTCATAATACGCAGCACATTAAATAACTTAGTGCTTGCATTGAGTTACTTGGTTCCACACACCCTAAACACTTTGATCCATACCATCCTACATCCCTAAGAACAAGAGATTCATACTTGTATCACAGTACAAAATTTAAAATTTTTTCCTGAAATATTTCTGTGCAATTCAAGATCTACTATAAAATCTCCTATGAAAAATATAAGCATTTAATGCATGATAAAACATAAATTCTTAAATAACAACAAAAAAACCTCCCTGTGTCTTAAAAAAACATGTACATGTGCCATTAATAAACGGCAATAAATAAGGATGCAACTGTATAAATGGTACAACTTAGAATACTGAAAAGGAAAATATATTGGCCCAAATAAAAGTGAGGAAGATTCCATTAAACTGGAGTTGATCAGCAGAAGATAAAGGTTTCACCTTTCAACAAAGGAAATACTTAAGAAGGACTGCAATAAAATAACCCTTCCTTACTGGAAAAATTACTTGCTCTTTAAACATACACCACTCAGAGCCTAAAGGCTCAGTAACAATCTTAATGTTGTGGCAACACATTTGGAAATATTCCAGAAGCATGCAGCAACTTAAACATTTCAAAATCCTCACTTCTGAAGTCTTCAAATGTATTGCAAAATACCAGTACAAGACTGAATCATCTTGAAAAACCTTTATTTAAGCACATGCATGTTACCTATGTGAAAACATAAAGAAAGATAAAATAAGACGATGAAACATACCACTGTAATTGGGTAGAGAGGATTCTGAATTGACAACAGGAGAACTTTATTCCCACCGGATGGGTCATCGGTGTTCCCTGGCCGAGTGATCCTCTTGCTTGTGGAGTAGTTGAAGAAGGCCTGCTGCCCAGCAATGTACACGGGTTCATCTGCTGCAAATGTCACGCACTTCTTTGCACTTTCCACGTTTTCAAACTCCACCAGAGCCTGGCGCTTGAACGGCATCATCATGACGTAGCTGGTGAGGGAAACATCACACTAAGTTTTCCTGCTCACTCAAAACAACTCCCAGGTCCCACGATGGTCATTCATGACATGTTTTTCTCCAAACAATTCTTAACAAAGACATACCATATGGTTCCAAACTTCTCAAGAGCTTCCACGAGATCTGCTTCCACCACAGATTCACATAGCCCTCGGACATGGACGACAGGAGAAACAGAGACTTTGTGATGACTTCCCCCGGCATCCTAGCAACAAAATGACAATTTAAAATTCAACACGGAGCAAGGAATACTGCTATCATTAACTAAAATTAAGTATTTGGTAGATACTACACTGGGTCCAGAAGCAGCCATCTAAATGCACAGTCTAAGCATGTGTTAAATAATTTAACTTTTCTTTCCAAAGAGATTGCCAAGTTCAGTTGCTGAAGTCTACTTAAAATAAAAAGCTTTTCAGATTTAATTAATCTGTTTGCACACATAAGATTTTTCTTGTATTAAAAAAAAGCAGCCATTTAATTCTGATTGAATTGCAGGAGGTCTTACACACACCCTATTCATTAAGAGCATAAAAAAAAAATTAGGACATGTCCAACAGCTAAAATATTTCTGACACTCTGCTCGTTGATGCCGGCATTTTTTTGAGACAGTCTGGGAGAATGAAAAAGCAAAAACAAATTCCGTAAACTGAATGCAAATTGAGTATTTTTCCAATGCGTGTAGAGCTGTGCTCCACAATGCAAGAAAATGCCAGCTCTGGATTATGGTTGAAATAAACTCAACCTCCCTTCTAATTCTGAACACATATGTTTTTAAAAACTCACAATTTCTGTACATATGGGACTCTTTTCACCCCAAGACTGACCACTGTTAACGGATCCAGACGTCATACATTAGCACACAGAATTCCCACCATGAATATTTTTCAGAGCTGCTTTCAGACAGTCTCAGTTCTGTGCAACGGAAGAATTGGGGCTGGAATCAGCTCATCTTTCCATGAAAACCCTAAAGTAAGGCTGAAATTTACCTTAAATATTCTAGGACACGGAGGGGAAAAAAAAAAATGTAAGCCGATAATGAGAGATGATCAAAAAAAGATTAGAGATAATAAAGGGCAGGCTAAAGTATACTGCAAATATCCAGCACCCAAATTTCATATTTGTAACAGCAGTGTGAAGTTCATGTATTCAAATTTAGTGACTACATCAATGTGTTCCATCTAACAGATCAAGTCTTGTTGATTTTTCACTTTTTCGTAAACAGCAGCACAGCATCTTCTGGAACTTGAGAGAGATTCTCATTTGCAGCACAAAGGAGCATTCAGTAATTAAGTAACCACAATGGTTGCTACTACTGTTAGACATTCCTCTCTTCTCCATCCATTTGAACTACAGATTCCAGGAAAAAACACATTCCAGATAACTACAGATTGAGTCTCATGTGTTTAACTCCTGTGTTCCATGCACCGTTCTCACTAAACAATTACTTATTTTTTTCTTTAAATCAAGGATTTGACCATTCTGTTTGAATCAAAAGCCAGTGCTTCAGGCTTCCTCAGATGTCAGAACAATCTGCTGTGTAATATTTTAAGCTTAGCTTACATTTTATTTGTTCGCAGTATGAAAGCATTTTAAGGGGCAACACATTTCTTTGAATAAGAACTGTGGCAATGCTGGGAAAACACCACTGGTGATATTTGCATAGGTTACCTTGTATCCTGAATCAATCAGCTCGGGTCTAGAGCAGGAGCAGTGATCAAAGCAGTCATGAAAGGTTAATACTTTGAACTGCAAATGCTTAGGCAATTGCAGAATAAACAGAGCTACAGAGAGATTTTATTTTCAGTTTATATGCTCTTAACCCACATACATACTTTTCAAAGCTGAAAAAAGCACCTGAGGAAATCTTCAAGAGAAAACTAACAATAACTACCACTCCTTCCTGCAAAAACTATTACTCTAAGATGTTGAGATAACTGGCACCTTTATTTACAGTCTACAGAACAATCAAAAACAATTACATCAATTATTCATTGCCCTGCATACTTGCTGCTATATTAAGATCTCAGTTAGTGCCAGGGGGATGCATTTCCTTTTAGGTTTCTTCAATACACTCGAGAAATCCCATCTAATAATATTTCTGTCCTAATCACATGGTGAATACAAGCAACGGTTTGCTGATTGAAGCAGACTCACCACAAGGAGTACAGTTACTAGCAACTAAGTACTTGCTAGTCACTACCTTTTTGAACTAGTATCTGCATGAATCACGTCAAGCCTTTCAGAGAATGGACACTCAGAAGAGTGTTTTGTTCTCCCTCCCCTTCCCAGCTCAAACTTCTGCTTTAGTTTCAGTTTATGTTTCTTTGTTATGCATATCCCTTTGTATTTTTATCTACTAGCAGGTATTAGTAGATACAAATCTTTCAAAAATTATAGTAGATACAAAAAATAGTAGATAAAAACTCTCTCAAAAATTAAGACTTTTACGTTTGCACCTTCAAATCCATTATCCATGAAGTTATATGAACATATACAGGTGTCTGCACTTCTACAACTGGAATTATTCTTAGAACATCAACAAATAGAAATTTTGCTTTCTTTTGTCATTAAAGAAGCGTTTGGCTTTCCAATCCAAATTTCCTTCTCCCGTAACATCATAGAGAACACATTCCTTCAGCAAGTTTAGCAAGAGATTTACAAAGAATCAAGAACTGCCATTACAGTAACCTGCGCAGAAGCTCGAGAAGCATGAAATAAAAAACCCAAAAAACTCCCCCAAAACAAACAACAGAAAAACAACCCCCTCAAAAAAACCCCAAACACGAACCAGTGAAATCTCAGTCACCTGCCATGAACTTAAGGACTTACCTACAGAGAATTTCAGAACCTCTTTCATATGCATAAAACCACTGAGGTGGCCAAATCAGAGGGTCTCTGCTTTACTCCAAATAGTTTCTAGCCAGCAGCAGTGAACAGCAGCACGAGAACCAAGCACAAATCAGTCCTGAGCCAGGAAACCTCAAACTAACATTTACAGAGCACACAGGTTGCTGAAAGATGGGGACACGTGCCACAGGTATATATTTGGGTGCAAAAAAAGTCTTCACAAAGGGCAGACACACATATTATAGTGAAACAAGTTTTGCAGCTACAAAGCTGCAGTATCAAGCAAATATAGAATGACCCTTGATTTCCTCTAGTAAGGAGAAATAAAACCACCAGACCACACAAAAAAATCAAACGTGTCTGGAGAGTGTGAAATGTACAGCTAAGGTCAGAACATTCACAGCTCATCCAGCTGCCGCTGGAATTTCTCCCCAGAGATGAACAATGCAGGATTTTGACCAAGATCTCACAGCTACTGTGTCTTGAAAGCTACATGTGCTACAGTTGGCACCCAGACAAAGGTTACATCAAAGCATCTGCTCACACACTGACTAACAACCACCAGTATTTCTGTGCCTACAAAGGAGTCTTTCAGTAACTCAGCTCCCACGAGAGCACAAAAGCCTCATGCAAAACTCCAGCACCACACATGCACTCCACCAAAGCCAGGAGAACAGAGTAGCCGATGTCATGGCCGTACCATTAATGTATATCTTAAGGGGGTTTGAAAGTTCAGTAATGATTTCTTGAAGAATCATTAGGCTGGACAGAAAATGCAGTTATTTAAATAGATAATGGAACTGACTTCCTTTCTTGAGGAAGTGCTCAAGACCAGTAACAAGGACGGAAAAGGTTTCCCTCAAGATAGAAACTAGGAGCATAAAAATGCTTACCCTGAAACAAAGCTAAGGCACAAAGGGAAGCACTGACATATCCAAGCAGATTAAATACAAACAAGTGACTTCACATACCTAAGACTGCAACAGAAGCAGCTTCAAAGAACAGCTGTAGCATTTTAACATCCATTTTTTGTTGACCTACATACATCTAGACAACATTTGAAACATATCAACGGTTTCTTGCCAACTAATTAGAGTTTGCCATTCCAAAAATGAAGAAAGTCATTGTGGGCTGTAGGATGATGTCTCTCTTGCTCACCAGTTCCGGATTAGAATTTTATCACCAACTGTCTGCACAAAAATGTGTCCTTTATCCTTTCTCCAGACACTTTCCAGTCAGTATACTCATATTAGTCCTGTTAATTTGTACAACCTTTTTTGAGCATCTGCTTCTTTGTCTTCTCACTACTTACCTCCTCCATCTCTCTTTTTTCCTTTACTACAAAAGGATGGCACTTCCCCTTCATATTCCCTCTGCCAAGTACCTAAATATACTCATTTAGTTTCTCACCATTCAGATCATTCACTCTCAACTTTTTCCTCTCTCTGCATCCCTCTTAACTGGTCTGAAAACTGTTTAATAGATATAACAGAACTGGTGGTGGGTGGGGAGAGGTGTCTCAGAAGAACCAAGCAGTCAAGACAAAGTTAAGGTTCCACAGAAGTGGAACAATGTATCAAATTTGTATATCTTGGATTTGTGCTTTTTTTATTGTTGTTGGTTGGTTTGGGGGCCTGGGGAGCAGGGCTACACAGAGGAAGGGGGTTAATATTAATCACACCTCATACTCTGGAAGGTTACCTGGAAATTTAGTTTTGTTTTGGATGAGGAGTTTAGGGGTATCATTTCTCTTTGTTTAATGCATCTCTGCCACTGTCTCCTTTCGATGATTTCAACTGCTACAGAAAGAATACCTGCACTCTGACTCCTTCTGCTAATTCTGAATTTGACCCGAAACGGTCAGGTATTTGGACCATATGATTGTTCCAAGTCCCTTCCAGCTGAAATAGTCTATTCTATTTTCCTCTCTGCTCATCGCAATCTGAATATCCTTTAAAAAAACAAACAAATAAACAAAAAACAAGCAAACACCACCCCAAAACAAAACCCTACACAACACAACATCATCAGGAGATTCAGCCTGAGATACTGAGAGAAGAACCAGCCTGAAGGTAATGGTTACTTTTTTTTTTTGAAGGAGGACAAAGGAGAGAAGACGATTTACACTTACTCAAAACCAGCTTCTAGGATGGACTTCATTTAAGAAATGGACAAGTCACTGCAAAATAGGTCAAGATCTGGACTCATTGCATTTAGCTGCTGTTATCACACTGCCTGTGTCAGACATGGAGCAACTGAGTTGCAAGGAGAGCTGCTTCCCATTTACCACCCAGGAAGTTTCAACAGAGCGGTGAGAAGCTGCAAGATCACATCCCTGCTTTACCTTGCAGCAGCTGATAGTCCTGTTTGTGTGTTCAGACACCACATCTCACTTCCCCAGCCATAAGAACAGGGATAACAGATCTTCCTGACTTCACAAGAATGCTTAGGAATAAGTATGTCAGAGACAGTGAGGTAAGTGGGTGCTACAGGTTGTATAAATATGACATTAATCAATAAAACTGATATTTAGGAGAGGGAGCAGGGATGGAGCTAAAAGGCCCTCTAAATTCCCCTAAACTCAGCTCTCAGCCCACATTTTCCCAGTGCCCTGACCCTCTGCTACACTGCAATTCTGACTCCTCTGACAGGGCTTCACCTCCCCTCATCACTGCTTCTAAAGGTCATTCTTCCAAATCACACCCTCTGCCACTGAATACTTCTGCAGGAACACATCCTGCTCCTTCCCTGGTCAACATCCTGGTCTGTTCCTGGCTCTCCATGCTGCTCAGCCTGGAGATGAGCCATGAAGAAGAGGGTACACCTCTGGCTTACGAGAAGTGTCCACACAAGTGGGAAACAGAGGAAAACGAAGAGCAAAGCAAATGTTGGGTTTCCTCTGGATCTCACATAGAGATTTCTAGGCACCCATTTCAAAAAATCAAACCAAAAGAAACCTCACGATAACAAAAGACACCAACCAAAAAAAACCAACAAAAAAATGGAGGCATGAAGGGCTTCTTCAGCCAAATGCAACAATCCCAGAACAGGAAACTGCCACAATAATAAATACAACCCAGGAAGGTGACCCCACCAACCTGTCAGAGGAGTCTTAGCACAAAAGAGCTTTTATACAAGAGCATATAATCCATATGAGTGTACAGTTCACTGACATTCCAGGGCATATGTGAGGGAAAAATAAATAAAACAAAAACAAAAGAAAGAAAACAAACAAAAACTCTCAAATAAGCATACAAAAAAACCCCCCAACAAATCATAAGGCTGCCAGACTCCTATCACGCTTTACCCTGATCATCCATTTCTCATCATCATTTCCCATTTCTCCTCCTAATTCCCCATTTGCTATAGTTCCTCCTACTTATTCTTTTTCTGCTCTCTTCTGAGCAATCCAGGACGCTTACACTTCTTCCCTCCTCTCAGCCTACCTTCATCTTGTATGTCTGAACCACATACAACTTTTATAAGCTGAGAACATTTCCCTGCAGAGAAACAAATAAGATATGTCACAGAATATGTAACTTTCCTGCGCATTTTTGTATCTGTTAGAGAAAAAAAACCCACCAAAATTCACATTAACTAACTCTACTTAATAGATGCTGGCACTTTGCTATTAAAAGCTTCACAGAAAATTACTAACAAAAGCACTCGGACATTCACTTTCATATCTCCACTTGATGTTACAGCTTATTCTTAAGAAACCAGTTTGATCTCCAGCATCAAGACAACTTCTGCCTCTCCAACAGTGAATCTGTGAATACAGCCTTGCCAATAAATTGTCAATGACGCTGCAACTGACACAACCAGCTGCCTAAAACCCCCCATTTTCTCGACTTGCTACACATTTGTTTCAGTTTTTTTACTCACAAGACTCAGCACATGCCATTCTTGAGATCCAAAAGGTGAAGTTACATACCCCGTGCTCTCATTACCATGAAGGGTAATCTCGGATAAACTGAGACACTGAGGCATCATGAAGACACTCAGAGCCAGAACCCAGAAGGAAGGAAAAAGAGAAATATGAGAACTAAATTCGATTTCATAAAAATACTGCAGAAAAGAGGAAAGGCAAAAGCAGAATCTCGTTCCTACCTGAAACACTCACTGCATGGTGTTCAGCTCTCCTACAAGACAAACTTTCCAGATAACTTAAGCAAGTATAAGGATTTCTTTCAGCACCGGCCCTTAAGACAGAGAACATTACTAAGTCTTGACTGCAACAGAGATGATGCTCTGTCACAAGAAACTTGAGAGTTAAAATAGTTCTCTCCGGAAACATATTTTGTTACAGTTTATCAGGGAACTTTTGTAATAATGTGCTGGTTTGGGCTGGGGTAAAAATAGTAGTATGGGCTGTATTTTGGATACGTGCTCGAAACAGTGTTGATAATACAGAGGTTTTCCTTAGTGCTGAGCAAGAATCAAGGCTTTCTCTGCTTCTCCTGCGACATGTGAGCACAGCCGAGACAGTGACCCCAACTGACCTAAGGGATATCCCAGACCCTACGAAATCATGCTCAGCATATAAAGTGGGAGAAGAAGAAGGGAGAGGAGGATTTTCCTCACTTGTACCCTTTTGATTCCCTCCCCCATCAGCCCGGGCAGGAGCCAGCGGGCGGCTGTGCAGTGCTTGGTTGCAGGAGAGGGTTAAACCACGACAATAAATTTAGCAGGCACTAAATTATTCTCTATCAATAGATTTAACTGATGGAGAAATGGTAACAGCAAATGCTCCTCGTTGACTCATCCCAGTGATAAGCAAGTTCATTTTAACAAATCGCAAAACGAGTACTCCAAATTTCAAGCTTTGACATTAAATCAATGTTTTCTTGATTTGGCTTGTTCAAGTAAGAAACAGAAAGCGCCATCAAGGAGAAAAATGGTTGTAATCAGACGGACAATTAGTTAGATAAGGAATCAAACAGTAGATGGAAAAGTCTCGTTAGCTCAAATTTATGGGTCAAGGACTACCTTGATACTTCGATGTAAATTCATGAGGAAAAGGTATGTAGCAAAAAAAAAAAAAAAAAGTGAACCATCGTGCTCACAGCAGTGTTCGTGAGGGAGGGAGAAACTAGAATTAGAAATTAATTTTAAAAGGAGGCAAAGGTTTAAGATCAGCCTTATGGCCGTACGGTGCCAGACACAAAGGTAGAACGGAGGATGAAAGAAACGCTCGGCGGCGGTGTCAGCCCCCGCCGCCACCCCCCCGCTCGGCGTTTCTATAGTTACGCTCAGCAACAGGGCCGGCACAAAACTTGCAATGGCGATACCCCGAAAGGCAACCAGCTGCCTGCGGAACAGCGGCAATCCGCGAGCTCCAAAATCCACATCCCTCGCACCCATCCATCCCTCAGGCTGCAGGCGCGGTCCGTGCCCGAGCGCGGCGAGGAACAAGCGCACGCCTGAGGCGGGGAGCGCGGAGCGGAGCGAGGACTCGGCCCGAAGACCCCGCCATTCCCACCCGGCCGGAAGCGCCTCCATGCCTGGGAAGCGGGCAGCGGGCCCCGACCCCGGGAAGGCCTTGCGGCCGTGGGAAGCCCCCCGCCCCTTCCCGAGCACGGCCCCCCCGCCCGGGGAGCGGCGGCGGGGGCGGTCGCGGCCTCGCCCGCAGGGAGGGGCGGGGCGGGACGGC
>VWPU01003071.1:0-132495 GCA_013398955.1 Callaeas wilsoni
GGGCCGGTGTGGGCAGCGGCCGGAGCAGCGCCGGCGGTTCCCCCCGGCGGGGCCGTCCTGGGAGGCGGCGGCCGCCGGAGCCGGGGCAGCGCGCAGCGGCGGTGGGGCTGCGGGCGAGGCCAGAGGAGGGGTGCGATCCCACCGTACCACTCACCCCGAGCACCGTGCTGGTGCTGCCGGCCCGGCCTGAGAGTGCTCGCTGTGAGGCTGGGCAGAGGACTGCTTTGGCCGAGCTGCCCATCACCGCCCGGCGGAGTCACGGCCAGCCCCGGCGGCGACGCCGGGGTTACGAAGATGCTTCCATTCATTCTTATGGCTGCAAAACCAGTTTAAACAGGTGGCACAGAGTCAGTCGTTTCGTTCTGATAGCCCCTGTTGTATAGTATTCTGTATTTTTTTTTTTTTTAATTTTACTGCTAGCTTGCAGTTTGGGATTATCTAATCAGGGTCAGGCAGTAGATATATACTTGTCTCAGTCATGTTGCTTTATTCATGAATGTCATAATTACTTGTGACTCTTTATTGAACTTCAGCTAAAATTAACTGATCAATCATCCCTTTTGGAGGGAAAACTTGTAGAGATGTGAATCAAGACGTTGGCTCACATCTCCCAGCCTCAGCATGAACGCCTTAGCAGTCGAAGGCTTTGCACACTGGAAAATGGTCCTTTCAAGTGTGTTTCCAACCAGATGGCCAGGCATGCTATGTTAGCACAGTGTCCGGTGTTGTAGTGCACAGAGGGATGAGCGTAATCCGAATGCAGCGGAATAGCCATGGTGCAGCCATCATGATAACCTCAGAAGGAAAAATACCACAAACTCTTCTTAGACCTGTAAGCTCTTGTTAATTTACAGCTGTATTGCCAGCAGGTATGTGATATACAAGCCTTTGAAAGAAACTGAGACAGTTCACATATTCTTGCAAAGCAAAATTACAGAGCTGTTCCTTTGTGTTAGTAGGACTGTTGGACATTTCCTGAAATCATCTTGGTAAAATGTGAAAGAATGCTTCTAGAGATGACAAAAGCCCTAGGAAAAAGAAAGAAGTAGACTTAAATAAGGTTCAGTAAATATCTGATGTAAAAATCAACTTAATTTCAAGAGGTAAATATGAGCAGTTTCAGTGTGTCTTTAATTATCTAACATATTTTAGCTAACTGTGTATAAGTTACAGAAGTAATATCTATTTTCCTATCCATTCACACATACTTATTATAACACATTAAACGGGGAAGAAAACTTGTAGAACTTGGCCATATTTGTATGATAAACTGTTACAGGTAAAGAAAGACATGTATAACTTTAAGAATCTAAGTTATAGTCCCTTTGAGCCCTCTTGTTCAGTATGTTTTAGACCAGGCTCTGCAAACACTCCTAGATACAACTTTGATAGCACAACTAACCTGATTATTTATAGGAATATTAATCACAGCAACAACCCTCTCAAAACTGGGTGATGAATTAAAGGACATTAAAAGCGCTATTTTCGCATACTACAGTCTCTTTCTTTTTCTTACTTTCTATGTACTTGGCCTATGAATGCACTCTTTACTTGGACTGTACATTTTTAGAGGAAAGATTGGACTGGATTTGATTTTCTGTTTACAATAGCACCTAAGAGGAACAAGTCAATCATTGTTGCAACATTGTATCAAGACAGGCAAACATTGAGGCAAGTGATACAATGTACACTAGGTTGGGCCAACACTAGTTCTTTTCCCTCACACTTTCCGGTTGATGCCGTTCAAGCAGTCAGAACTCTCTCGGGACTTCAGCTCTTCCTGTGAAAATGCTTTAAATAATTTTCTCCAGCAGATTAGTGAAAAAATTCATAAGGTTCACTGGGACATCAGTGGGAACAGGAATAGGCCCTTTAATATTATAGTTCAGTGAATATCCACTTTACCTCTCAGGATTTAGCTGCTGTATTGGAGAGCTTCTTTGGGCCTTGCAGCTCTTACATGGTAACCACATCCTATTTTACAAACAAGACCATTTAGCCTAACCTCCTTCACATTGCCCACTCGGACCTTCCAGCCTCCGATGTCAGAAATCACTTCCCAGTGTTATACCCAGTCCAAAGTCCAGTATCTCGCACAGCTGGACAAGAAGCAGTCAGACCCAACTCGTGTGCAACATTGTTGTAGTCAACTATGACAGAGTCCAGCTGGGCCAGAGCCTGTTTTAAGTGTTCACAAGTTTCTTAGGCCCCAGCAGTGCCATGGAAAACCCCGCCATCAAATGAATCCACATGGCTTTGGTTTTCTGTGCCTGTCATTTCTTACTGACCTTGTTATGTAAGGCTGCCAGAAAATGAGAGAGAGGATCACTTGCTCATTTCTTGATTGATGTTCTACAGATACCATGTAAACAGCCACTGTTCCTAGTAGGTATCCGAGACAATGGGGCTTGAAGTGTTGTCCTACATATCAGTGCAATCCCACAGACCATTAGTTAGTTTAGGTCAGACTTGCTGGGTTTTTTGGCTCAAGATAATCAAAATAACTTCACAGATGACTGCAGGGTGGAGTTATCGCGGTGTTTATGAGCCTTCTTGGTTGGTTTTTGGTGGCATTGTTTGTTTGTTTTTATGGGGTAATGTATCACCAGTGTTACCTTGAAGAACAAATGACTGTAGTCCCACACGAGCCAGAATGAGTAAAAGCCCACCCAATTATAATGTATTCTAAGATTTGTTGGAATAATCAAGAGCAGTGGGTAGGTAATGAAGTGAAAGGTCCACACATGGTGTTTCTCATTTGTTTGTACATGACCCCCAAAACTGTTCCTGGTTGTGTCCAGAGAAGGCTGCAGGGGATTTGTACACCGTAGTAATTATTGCAGTACTCAGTATATATGAGAAATGGACCACCAGAAGTGACCTCAAGATCCCTGCTTGGCCTCTTAATGGCACTGAAGCTTTTGAAAGTCAGTCAATCCAGACTTTGAAGTCTAAGAAGCATGCTTAGCTTTCCTGAGAACTTCTTAATGGTGCTTAGTCACTCACACTGCAGTCAGGATCGACTGAGCCCTAGCCAAACATTTCTTCGCCATAAATAGAAAGAAGCTTGGAAACATTTCTGGTCTAATCTTATTCAGGTTGTTCTACTCAAATGTATTGGACAGGGCAGTGTAACCACAGCTCCAAGTAAGTTTTGGAATATTTCCTGCCTGCTGGGAAACTGCTCAAGTTTTCTAGACTTAGAGCTGTTGCCAAACAAACATCTGTGATTTTTTTCCCACAATAATCTGCACTGGTGACAAATCCTAAGGAGGACTTCTAGCTGCAGGTGAGTTTTTTGATATTTCAGCAGCTTGGTTTGAATAAGCCATAAACGAGACAGAAACTAAGAGCATATGTCAATTAGCTGGTCAGATCCAGGAAAAAAACTATGCTAGTGCTTGTCATAACCACAGCTGGAGGTGAACTGTCTACTGTTTGTAAATTCACCCATTTCGGAAACATCCTGATTGACCATGCCTACACTGATACGGTGAGTTTCTGCATCTGGAAGCCTTTGTGCTCTTTGGCAGGCACACAGATCATGGGGCATCCATAATAAAAGACCTATGGAACAGCATGACTAGCGCTCGTGTATGGATGCCATCAGGCTGTATGGACATACGTGACAGAGAGAGGGCATACACTGCTCCTGCAAAGTCTGCACCAACATTCCTGCACGTTCAGCGCGGGTCAGCAGATATAATGACAGGTGCATACGTTGGCTGTTGAAGTATGAATTGGCAGGGCTCTGCAGCACTGATCTACGCAACCAGTACAGCAAATAACGTACAGGTGCCCACGAAGCTGCTGTGTGGAGCTATAGCATGGCAGAAGAAAGGCATGGCTGTCTTGGAAAAACTCAAGGACCAGTTCAGGAGCACTATGGGTCTCTGACTGCTGGCCACTACCAGTGCTATGCGACAAGAGGTGAACAGCTGCAATGCACAAGCGAGGGAGAGTACATAAGGCAAAGGGGAGGAACGACAGCAGCACTGCATGATGGAAACGTGAGACTCGAGAAAGACGTTGTGCAGCGTTCTCCTCATTATCTCATGTGCTTCTTTGCTCCTTTGTCCCACCACTGTCATCCTGGACCAGACAAAGGCAGTGTCAGGTATTATACTGTGCACTAGAATTCTGTGCATCTAATGAAAATATGTGTATTACTTATTATCTTTTGGCCAGTTTAGATATTATTCTCACTTAATGACACACAGACCATTCAAAAAAGGTTGTACTTAAGCATCTGTCTTTTTTCATTAAACTGAAGCTGTTGAAATAAAGGAAATATTTAAGAAGGATGCTAACACTACATTTTTTTGTTTTCAAATTTACATTCATTATTTTCAGCCATGTTTTTAGATCCTAAGACTAGATCATTCTAGCAGCATAAACTGACTGATTTGGCTCCAAGCTATCCTTTCCTTTTATCACTATCTGAAGCAATAATTTATTTTTCTGCTTTTCCAAATTTTCTTTGGCCAGTGCAGGCACTTATTTCATTCTTATGTTATACTAAAAATGCACAGTTCACTTTGGTTCATGTAGTCTGTTGATTTTTTTCTGCTTTCTGTGTCACATTTTACTTGTGTTAAGAATAAAGGTGTTTCAACCCAAACTCTGCTCTCCTACCTCATGCTTTTGCTTACAACAGCTTCCTCTGTTGTCCTGTGCCCTTCAAGTTATTCTTTTGTGCAACCAAAACAGTTTTGGTGGCAGTATTTATTCTTTTTCATGATTTCGTGATTTCCTAGGGTTTAGTGCATAAACAGTCCTAGGAGCAGGGTTCACAATTTAGGATACTGCCCTTCCAAGCAGATACTCTGTAAGCTGCAGAGACCTTCTCCTTCTGTCACCTACTTTCTTTCAAGAAAAAAACCCCAATATGTAAAAGAGAGGATAGACTCTCTACCAAGACATTCTTCTACAAGTTGTGTCTACTCATTGGGTGGAAACTGAGGTGTCTGAATTAAATTTCTCATTTTCTTGTCACAAGCAAGCACCACCGAGTATGTGGCAGCCACAGAATGAGCAGTTTTGAAGCGCAGTGTTGTACTTAGGCTCGTAAAACTCACATCTGTTGTACTTTGGATATGATCCTTTGTCATTTTATTCCATTCCTTACTAATTATGGTTTTTATGGATACTTTTTTATGTATGAGTTGATTTCATAATATTTTTCTCAAACCGAAGGGGTTTCAGTCTCTATGTTTTTAGGAAAATAATTACTTGAGTACTGTTAGTAGATGGTAAAGATTTACAGGAGGAGCGGGTAATACATATATTTAACATTTAAGTTTGCTTAATGTGTAGTAGCCCTTTAGGTTCTAAAGCAAAATTACAAATAATGATAGTAAGGAATTTCTAATTTTAACATGATCTATGCAAAATGACAAATAATGATACTGAGGAATTTCTAATTTTAACATGATTATGCAATCACTTCAACACATAATTAACCTGATGTTTCCTTCACCTCAATCT
Organism: Callaeas wilsoni; assembly: GCA_013398955.1. Classification (NCBI taxonomy): domain Eukaryota; kingdom Metazoa; phylum Chordata; class Aves; order Passeriformes; family Callaeidae; genus Callaeas; species Callaeas wilsoni. The sequence continues at coordinate 5,488 of VWPU01003071.1, forward strand.
GGGCACCTTCTTAACAGTATGTGTAAGATTAAGCTACGTCCTGAGAAGACACGGTTTACTCCACTGACAGAAGGACGTGCTCGTTACCGGTACATACCTTGCATCATTACTTGCCTTTTATTGTACTGCTTCTGTAGTTCCAACTATTCTGATGGGTGTTTGAGACGTATTAGAGCAGAATCATATTAGCACAGAATAGCTGAGGCGAGAAGGGATCTGTGGTGCTCATCTGGTCCACTGGCCCACTCAAGTCGTAAATTGGATCCAGCTTCAGGGTTGGAGCATGTTGCTCATGGCCATGTCTAATTCTTGCATACCTCCCAAGATGGAGATTCTGTAACCTCTGTTTTTTTGCTTTATTACAAAATAAAATTACAATTTCACATCTCATGTGCTGCATTTCTATTTTCTCGGTTTTACATTAATAGTAGGCCTAAATCAGTATTAAAACCTCAGACATTCAATGCTAGTCAGAACAGATTTTTGATAACTTAAGGCTATTATCCATATGGAAAAATATGGGCCAATACTTTACTGAATAATGAATATTTTTTCATGTGGATTTATCATACACATTTTATAGTTTTCAGTCAAGTATAATACAAATGCTTCTTATTACAGTGCTCCTTTATGTCCTGTGTGAAGTAAATATGAAATACAATCTGTCTCCATTAAAAGACAGCAAAATATTAGAAGTGAAATCAACAAAAGCTTTATAAAATAGCCAAATTAGAATGAAGTATGAGTGTCTGCCAAGTGAGGAAGGTTCTTTTTGTACTAAATGAATTAAAGCTAAAATATAATGGACAAAACTAATTTATCCATTCTGAAAACAGAATTATAGTGGTGCAGTGTCTTTCAAATATAGTGATCTGTTTATATGCAGTATTTTGTGTGAAATATAGCATTTCAGACAGGGTCTTTCATCAGCAAGTCATTTAAAGTGATGGTCCGCTACAAAAAAAAAATTACTTTTTTTACTGTCATTCTAATTACAGTGCATTAGTTGGAAGGTCTGTTGTACAGTAGTTTAACAATTTACACAAGTACTCATTTAGACTACAGAAACATTAGGTCTTTGTTAAAAATGGCTACTATTTCACTGGTGTTTTTTCTTCTTGCTTTAAATTAAAAGCAGTGAATTACATAAACCACAAGGCTAAGCACACAAGCAAGCAGACAATCCCTTTAAAGATGTTAAAACTAAAAGATGCAAAATGCATCAATGCTTCATTTAATTTTAGGCTTTTGGTTTTTTAACACAGTTATTTTCATCCATGTTACCATTTTTCTGTGAATGTAAATCCTTCTTCGGTATAATAACTACAGATATATATTTAAATTTTATTATTAGTGCTGTCCTGTGAGAAGATTTCAGATATCAAGACAATTAAAATATTAACCATAAAAGTATGAGCATTCTAACATGCATTCTAGCATGCTCTTAACTTCACATACCTCTTTCTGCATCTTCCCCCCTCCCTCCCAAGGAGTGAGACAGGATGTGAAATGCAAGGACAGCTGAGACATTTCAAAGAAAATGCTGGTGTGCTCCAATTTAAGAACAACATAATAATCTGAAATTAACAAGGTAAATAATTTTTTCTGAGAAAGTAACTGGGTAAAAAGGCAAATGGATAGGAGAAACCTAGAGTATGCAGGATAGATTCCAGTTTATTAAATTCAATGTTCCTGACAACTCTTATTTCTCCCATTCTTGAAATTGTTTTAGGGTCTGTCCCAAGACACTAGTCAGTGAGCTTCTTGAGTTGGCTTTAGGTCCAACTGGTGACTTAGTCTAAGACTTTTTGAAGTCCTGATTGAGGCAATTGAACTCTGACATGTAGTAGGTGATTGAATTAAAGTCTAGAGGAAATTGTAAGCTTTAACTAGACCAGCTCAGCAAGCACTATAGTGCATGGTGTTGTCATGACCAAAATTCAGACCTATTGTTGAGATTGGGTTCAGCAATTTGTATTATCATGGTTTTCAGCTTTACTTCAGGCAAGGTGTATAAGAAGTTATTAATATCTGCTCCTTCAAATCTCCCTGTGAGTCAGCATCCCTTCTGTAGCACTCCAGTTAAAACTGGTTCCAGTGTCAATTAGGAATAGCCAACATTTATTAATTCTACCTGTATTTTACAGTCCATTACCATGTAGATGCTCAGTTTGAAAAGATGTTTCCTGAGTAACAGAGGAATAAAAACTTGGCCCAGAGGCACCCCCTCCTGAGGTAAGACAGACAGGTTAATGGGAAAAAAGAGATTGCCTTAATTTTAGCAACTGGAAATTGAGATACACACACAAGGCGAGCTGTGCTGGTTTAGTTGTGCAAGCCTGTGGTACAGTTTGTACTGCTGCTTGCAGCTGTGCCTAAATTACCATCTGCACTAGGAGCCGTTTAATTTGCATTGGATTTGCATCTCTCCCCTTACAGGGAGAGCAAGTGACTTCCCTGGAACCATGTTGAGGTGTGTCTGGAGGAATCACAGAGGCTGCTGGCACAGCCTGAGGTTACCCGCAGCTCTGCCTCCCAGCTAGGGAGTGGAGATCCATTTTCCTTCTCCATGGCCAGCCCCACTATCTCAGTCCTTCTCCTCAGCACAGAGCTCATTGCGGAGCCTGAGTGGCCCTTACTTACATTCTGAAGGTTTTAAGGCAAAAATGGTAGCTAAGGTTTTGAAAAACTCTCCATCCTAGCTAATACCCCTCTCCATTCCCCATCCCTGTAAGCATTCAAGGCCAAGTTGGTCAGGGCTTTGAGCAACCTGGTGCAGTGGATGGTGTCTGTCCCTGACAGACGGGTTGAAGCTACATGATCTTTGAATTCCCTTCCAGCCCGAGCCATTCAATGTTTTTCTGTGGTAATAAATATTGACCTGCTCTAACTCTGGGCCATGAAGGTTTCATTCATTAATACTCAGTCAGGGCACTGTGTGAGGGCTGGTGGCTCTCTGGGTCATCAGTGACTACTTATGGGAGTCCACTGGAACAGCCTGGAAGCCAGGGCGTGAGACACCCACCAGCCAGGAGCGGGCAGCCATGAGGCCCTGGGGCAGACCCAAACCTGGGCACCAGGAACCTCCATGGGGATGTGCCAGGGCTGGGCTGGGACATGGGCCTGTGGCTGGGCAGGGCCATGGCGAGCTGGAGAATGGGCTTGCTGCAGCATTTCTGGGGCAGGAGCTGATGACTCCAGGTGCTGACATGGAGTCCTGTGCCATGGGGAGCCCTGGGGGCTGGCACGGACAGTCAAGGCTGGGAGTGCCCCCAGGGCTCTGGCATTTATGCCTCCATCTAGAGTAGCAATTCATATCTGAAGAGCAGTCTTAAGTTGTGTCCCATGGAAATGTTTTTCTATGTCATGAATATTATTGTCTAGAAGTCCAGCAAATGCAAAGTTTTTCAAAGACGAAGGTGTATCCCATTACTAACCATTACATCAAATGTCAGTGAGTTATTTTCTTGCTGTATATTTATATTTTGCTGATATATTCTCCACATATCAGCTGATATATTCATGTCTTCTGCCTTCCTCCTGGATATGCCACTCAGGTTTGGAGGCACTCCTGGGCACACTGAATTTCAGGAATCCCCTAGAGCCACCACATACCAGAAGCCACCACATGCTTAGAAGATTCATGAAGCTGCTCTATTTTTCAATAAGTGCTTTGAAATACTTTTGTGTGTCTTGCTCATCCCATAGTAAACATAATTTTTTTAGAATCAAGAACTTAGGCCACTGAATAGTATTTTTAAAGAATTATTCCTGTTTAAGCTTAAATTTAGTATATATCTAACAGATGGATTCTTAATGCCGGTGACTTTGGAGCTTTCAGGTGTTGATGGATGTATTGAAAAGGTGTCTTCCCAGAAAAAAAAGCATGTTAGGGTTTTATCATAATGCAACGTTGCCTTAAACCCCCATGTATATGAAACTCCTCACATAATGCCGAGGAGTAATGCTTTGTTCCTTACACCTTTTGAAAGCATGGTATCTGAGCTGAGTAAACAATGAAGTGAAATAAGAAATTTATCTCCCTATTATGGTCTGCGTAGGTTCTTATTACTGCTATCCAGTTCTGCATTCAGCACTGTAACTCTCCTGTGTCATATGCAGCTTGTTTTCTCTCAGTCTCTACAGAGAATTATGTGAGCAGTATAATTCTTCCCTTCAGTAGTTTTCTTTGAGGTGGAGAGTCAGTTGCACATATGCACTGCTGTATTTCTGTACAAGAGAAGGTATGATCAAAGAAATGCGCCTTACAATTCAAGCCGAAAATGATAATATTTGTGACAATACATATTTCATGAAAACTGTAAATTTAATTCAGTGAAGAAATAGAACTTTGTTTAAACAACAAAGAAAAAGCTTTCATTAATGTGAAAGCAAAGAGAAATTTTTCTTCTGTGAACATACATAAAGTAAATACATAAATAGCAGTGTTGTTTAAACAGATTTTCCCCATAGAACTCTTGCTTCCCAAAACCCATAGGGCAGTTCAAGCAGTGAAATTTATGTCCAGTAGAAGTAAAACATTTTAAAGTTTTCTAGGTACAAATTTCGTGCTGAAAAAAACCCCCAAAATTAAACAAATTAAAAGAGCATAAATAGGTGAAAGCAAGATTCTGCTTTGCTTTTCATATATTCTGAAAATGATCGTAATCTATCATTACCTAATATTTAGTTTCTAAAGTAATTATGAGCACTGTGTAGTGTTTGTGTAATAAATACACAACTTTAAACAGGATTTAGATGCTCCACTCTCTCCAGTCAGAACAAGACAGATATTTCTCTTGGATAATACAAAGTATGCAAGTGTGCTCTGGAGGTCAGTGACTTCCAGCTCCATTGGCTTAACAGAAAAACACATCTCAAAACTGCAGATCCTTTGGTGGGGTCTCTTCTTTCAGCCTCTTCCCGTTTGAATGGTGAGTGCTTCAGCTGACTTCAGCTGCACAGTATTACGTGAGTGAGAACTATGCCAAGGACTGTGTAACCCTACACTGCCTTATATTTTAATGCCTTTTTCACTTAGACTTGTTTCAGTCAACACTTGTTCCCCTCAACTGTTTCTTTTATTGCTCTAGTTTAGAAGTTCTATTCCTTTCATGTGACCTAAGGTAGTCTTAAAAAAGGGGGAAAAATGGGGGGAGTTGTGTCTTGCATTATGTATAATTATCACTTTTCTCATAGGTATGAATTTCTTTTCCTTCCCTACATAGAGTACAAATTGCAGCCAAAAAACCACGAAAAGAACCAAAAAAAACCCCCAAAAACAAAAACAAAACCACCAAAAAACCTAACAGAAATTAAAATAATGGATCTGAATTGATATACCTTATACACGGAAAACTTAAACATCACAGGAGATGGTTTTAAAAGAAAAGAAGAGCAGTGTTTCTTTCTGAAGTATCTTTGTACACATAAGAACTATTTTACATGTCTGAGGTTACTCTAAGAATATTTGCTTTCCTGACCTTATGCTGAGAACAGCCTCAAGGTGGAGAATTTATCTTTAACAGAGAAAAACCTATCTACAAATAAAGTGAATAATCCCCCCAGCTTCACTGTCTGGAATAATTTAGTGAAGTGTAGGTTGTCAAAGATAAAGGAAAACTTGGTTTGTTTTATTTAATCTGTAATGATGTCCATCTCATCAGCTATTATGTAAAAAAGAAGTAGTTGAGTAGACCAGTGCAAAATACAAAAAAAAAGAAAGTAAAGAAAATCCTCAGATATAAGCATATAATAAGCAATAGTAATGCTAAAAATATTTCAACATACGATTAGTATATGCATTTATGTATATTTATTAATGATCTTGAAAAGACATTTTTTGGCATCTAGGCAAGAGAGCTAGCCAGAAGACTTCACAAAACTAAAAATAGCCATTTGACCAGCAAAACAAAATGCTTGTAAATCAATATATACAGTGAGAAAATTTCAAATAAAAATATGAATATTTATTTTCATGTTTTAAATTACCAGCATCATGCCTGTAGAAAGCTCAGGGAGAAGCTACACTTGGTAATAGCAAATCAATGGAATATATATCTTAATTTCTGAAAAATACTAATGCATATTGGATTGACAGTGAACTTTATCATTCTAAACATTATTCTGAAATGAAGATAGGTAAGGAGAGTCTGACTTGTTTAGGAGAATTGTAAGATATTGGAGAGTAAGTCTACATCATTGAGGAAAGAGACGAATCAGGGAGCCGCTACTTATGTGCAAATAACGGTGAAAAAGAAAAGATTGTGAGGGGTTATGAGAAGGGGATGTGTCTACTTTGTACTTGGTAATCTAAGAAAAAACGGAAAATACTGAATTAAGAACCGACAAATTAAAAATTCACAACAGTCTATATGTCTTACATTACACCAAATGAAGCAGTGTAATTTAAGGGGAAAAAAATTGATCAGCCAAGAGCTGTGAAAGATTTTTGAAGATATTTGGATGATTAAAAAGCACATCCACTGATAATCAGTTGACAACTTCGAAAGACATTGCATATGGACACTCATGACCAAACTAATTAGAATTTTGTAGGAGTAGGGGAGGAATTGCTTCTACTGAGGGATGAGTTGCATTTCTTCATTCTGGAGGTTTTTTCCTTACTTCCTGTCCCCAATATTGTCTGCTGCCAGACACAAGATTATGTGGACCACTGATTTAATTCCCTTGGTCAACTGCTGTTCTACTCCCAAGTAAGGCAGCATTTATTTATTTTGTCATAGCTTTTTTACTTTTGGCTGAGTTTCTTTCTGTTTACAATATATAAATATCTAGATTTCTTTATTGTTAGAAATTCCCTGATTTAAGGAATTTCCCTTCATATTTTGGAAAAAGCATTTCCCATCCTGTAAACAATATTAATGGGACAATTCATCACTTTCTAAGTAATATAAATTAGAAAAATTCCCTGTATTGTTTATATGTGTTTGAGAAACCGTGTTAAAGTAATATATTGCGCAAACACTATATCTGACCTTTAAAAACTTACAATATTTGGACAAGAATCCTGGATGACACTTGAAATTCAAGCAGCAGTTATGCCTGGATATCTTTAGGAAATTTTCAGTGTGTACAAAGAAATATCTGCTTCTGTGAAATATTTGCAGTGTTTCAGGATTGAAGGGAGTTATGAAGGATGCGCACTTTTAACTCTAAAAGCCATTTACAGACCACTGAATTTACATATTGTTCTTTAAATATCCTGTACTGTATTATACGCTTAGCATGACCATTCAGATCCATAATTCCTACCACTTCATGTGACTGAATTCAACATAGATATAAAGCAGGCATTATTCCATCATTTTTCAGATACAAGAGTGGCACAAACTATAAAACTCTAATTAGAGAGATAGAAAACTTGGTTTTTGGTAGATATGTTGACTGAGGTCTACAGCTGTCACTGATCAATTGCCCTGGAATAGTTCTGGGTTACTCAGGGCTTCAGTCCCACTCAGCATGAACATCTTAAAAGCAACTCCTCCCTTACCCTGCAAGTAAAACTCAGTGTTTAGGTAAAAGCTAATGCGCTGTCAAAGGACAAGGCCAAAAAAAATATTTACTCCCCTAAATGCCTTTCTACCATTGAACTTCTCTTCTAGACTGAACTGTACCTTGCTCTCAGATCTGGCAAAGGAATGAAAAAGTGAGAATTTGTGTTTAAAGGAAAAGCATCGAAGAGCTTAAACTCACTATGAAAGTAGGAATCCCCTTGAGTTTTTTGTGTAACACATCAAAGGAGAAGGGTCAAAAGAGAGTACAGGCAGTTCTCCTGGGGAGAGTTCAAAGAACAAATCAATTCTCTAGCCATCTGGAATCCCCAATCAAAGTGAAATCCCTGAAATACACCTGTATAGGCCAGACCTGCATTACAGTCAAAGGTGTGAAGACTCAAAAAACCAGGACAATTACTTCTAATGCTTGCTGTGAGAAGACCTTCCATCAAGATTAATATTCTGTTGGTCTGTAAAATCTGATTAAGATAAAATAAAATGAAGTCTCGATATGTGTCTATACTTAGCCTCCTAACACCATTTGAGATACCTCTCTGAAGGGAACAGGTACCAGGCAGGACAATGCTTTGTGAACCTCTTGGTATCCAAAGAGAGTTGGGAGGAAGATACAACTATTGCATGCCTGAGCATGGTCAGTATGAAAGGAGGCATTAACAATTCTCAGCAGTAATATCTCTCTGATTATTAGTGTGTCTTTGCTAACTTTAGTCAGCCGTGAAGAACACACTTAATGATGGTGAGATGGTGCATAATGATGTAGGTCTGAAATTTTTAATAGAAATCCTCTGTGTGACAAATGATGTATTAACTTTAACTTGGACTGAGTCTTTAATATCCTGCCCAGTGAAAGAATCTTCAGAAGTCTTATGAGTAGTATCAAACTTACAGCCAACTTTCTAATTAGTCTTTAGAGTTTCCTCAGTTTGATCTTGCAAGTTGTAAGGAAATAAGTAAGTTTTGAGGGGTGAACAACTTCCCAAATCTGTGTTTTACTTTCCTAAATGTACCAAGAGACCAGTGTGGTAGTTTTTGCAGTCTGCACTAGAAATTGTACTTCACTTATCTGCAGTTGAGGATAACATAAAAAAGAAACTTTTTTGCCTAATAAAACTTCCTTTCCTTACATAAGACATTAAGAAAATGCACATTTAAAAAAGGTAATGTGAACTTTACAAAACTGGTGCCTCTTGATATTCATGCAATAAATGACTTGGTTTTTTCAATATTGCATTTGCAAGGCTTGTGTTCAACTTTGTTGATTTTGTTCTGAAAATTAGAATTACGTGTCTATTGACCATCTGTGCTTTTTTTTTAATATTAAAATTTGCCAAATTTATAGATAAAAAAGACTTTCCTAATTGGCAGCAAAGCCAGTATTACTTTGGAGATGTGAAAACCAAGACTAGTGTTTTACTGACTCACATATCATGATAATGGACCACCCCCTTGGCACCCTAAGCATAACAGAAATAGTTGGTTTGCCTCTAATTACACTGTTTTAATCACACAGTACCATAAGAAAAATGGAATAAGTGTTTCGATTATTGGCAGTGTAAAATCTGGTTCATTTTCCCATTGTCTTATTGGAGCTGTGACTAAGCTAAGAAATAAAATGTATATTGTACAAAAATTGATGTGATGTAGCTGACTAAAAGCAGAGAACACAGTTGAAGTGGTGCCTCATAAGTAATAGAGTAGAGAAGAACTACCAAAATCTGAACCTAGCAAGTAAATGTTAATAGGCTGTTGAAAAACAATAAGTTTCAGTGTCTGTTCCGCTCAGGAGAAAGAATGCAAACATGCTTATATTTACCTCTAAAATAGCAAAAGCCAATCTTTCACAATAATTATTTTTTAATGCCTCTGCATAGCAAACATTTTTTTTAACTTATGCAACATAAAAGCCAAGATGATCTCAGTAAATATAGACACAATCTTACCACAGGCCACTGCCAAGCCTAATAAAATTCCCAAAGACATCATTCAGCATTGTATGCCTTTGATAGACACATTTTAGGCACCAAAACCATCATCACTATAAAACTAATAAGTTGTTTGTCTTGACCAAATTTTAAGACGTCATAATATTTTTTTGCGTACATGCCTGTAAAGAAAATAGTCAAAATACCAATGAGTGGAGTGTTGGCATTCGTCAGGGCTTTAGCCTAAAGCAATAGCTGTAATATGTGTTATGAGGTCCATTTCTCAAAGCTATGTCTTGTTTGCAAATACCATTATTTCAGAATAGCAACATTTTTTTAGTAGCCTCCTATTCTTATCCTAAGTGGTTGGTTACCAAGGAAGTTACGCACCAGTAGCCAACAGATTAAAGGTATTCGGCTGCTCAGGTTGGTGTTTTTCCTCTCTTAACTTTACTCAGCATGTGCTGCACCATTCTCGTGGGAGACATTGAAGCAGGAAAAGGGGGGACAATAGGCACAGGGTACATCTTCTGTGTCCTGGACAGGCTGGAAGTGAATTTCTTGACTTTTTCCCGCTGTTGTAATGCATTTTGACCTCACAAATATTACATTTCTGAGGGAACGACGACTTTTGTTTGCAGCTGCCAGAAAAAGAAGTGCCCTTTGTTTGCAGCCTGTCAATAGAATGACCTTTCCCTCCTGCCAATTTATGCTCAAGAAATACACGTGATTGTTTTCCCTTTGCTGTGTGTTTTAAGATCTTCCAAATTTGTTTGATCAATGGTTCAGAGGCTTTCAAACTGACATGAGAAAATATGCATTTTTGCAGACTCATTTTCAGTTGGATCTGAAGCAGCTGAAGCTGGAGATCAGCGAGAATTAATCTGTGCTTAATGAAGGAAACTTGCTGAATTTCTATAAATGCTTGCCTATGACACATATCCAGAGTTATATAAGCAGTCTGCCATTTATGCAATCTGCTTTGGCAATATTTATATTTGTATTCAAATCTTCCTTGTGAAAATAAATCAAAATCTTGTAATTGCCTATCAGTCAATAACCTGCTACCTCAAAGGCAACGACAGGCTTCAAAAGCTGCTATCAGGTTTCCAGAGTTGGTGTAGCCAGCAATACTTTCTTCCTGCTATGTTCAAAGCAGACGCTATCCTTGGCTTTAATGAAACAATGCAGATGCACCAAAATTTCATATATCTGCAACAAAAATTTATAAAGTAACATTAGATGCATTCTTGCCTGTGTGGCTCTGTGGTAGGTATAGAAGTACTCGAATGACTTTTGCCTGTACTCCAAGTTCTCTGGCAATCACATGGCCACGTTAGCATGGCACTGTATCCGAGCTACAAACCTCTGCTGAGAAGCAGCGTATGTTACCCTGAGCACATCACATGTCAGCATTGTGATGCTGCTTCTCAGCCGCATCTGAGCAGTGTAGATCTCCTACCAATCTCTTTTCTTTCTCTGAAGATCAATGCAAAATTGACATTAGGCCCTCTGAAATGCCCCATACTGAGAGCACATTTCCCATCAGCAGTATCTGTTATCTCCTGCTGCACTGGGTAATGGCCAAGGCCATCTACAGTGGAAGCTCGGGCATGTTATGCTCTTGCCTACGCGCAACCAGTTATGCCAGCTCTGTGCATCTTTTAAAAAGAACACCTTAGAAATGACTACCTGCACTACCACATGCGTTCTTTGAGTGAGAAGAAGCAGGGATCAGATTTTTAGGTGATTTTATAGAGGACTGCTTGTTTTGCTGGCACAACACCTGTCCACTAAGGTGCCTGATTTTTGATAGATTTTAGCAAGTAGCACATTCCATGCCGTGCACAGGATGGATTACTTGCCTAATTTGCCAAGTCAGGAGCTATGGCTGCATCATATGTACTACATATTAATTGATCTGCACGTCCCAATTGATCTCCAATCTAAAAATCTACATTATGTAAATTTCCTGAAAGCTAGGACACATGCAGAGCACATATATCTCATTTTCTCACAGAGGGTAGGTTATACATCAAAGACAGAGCAATGACAAACAAAGGTGGAGTCCCTTATGCCCAAAGAAAAAAGTTGAAGAGAATTTTAACCAAACACTACATGCATGAAGATCAAATGTGGGAACAGTTGTAGCAGGTTAAGTTGTTGTGCTGGGGTAAGTTTGGATGGTGTCTCTTAGTAGCCTGTGACCAGCAGCTGAATTCCTCTTGCCTTACATGTGGCATCTCACAGAGATGTGCTCTCCCAAATGTGCCTTTCAGCTGTGTTTTGATGGGAGCCATGCTGCCCTTCTGCCCTCTGGCAGCTGCACCAGGACCACTTCCAAAAGCATCTTAAAATATTATCAGCTTACTCAGTAATTTAGAGGTCATGCCAGGGTTGTTTTCAGCCAAACATGTATTTAGCATAGGCTAAGTGAGCCTTTGCTTTCAGGCAATTACAGCTTTGATGCAGTAGCATCCTAAACTAACTCTCCATTCTTTTCACCGAGTCAATGGTCTGCTGCTGCTTCTGCCCAGAGTATTCTGGTAGCCTCAGCTGCATAAACTCTTACCTGAATTTGCTTCCTGATGGCAAGCACTAAATCATGTGGCTTCTCAACATTTTCTGTAGAAGATGGCAGTAAGCACTCCCACAGGTGGGGAAAGACCTTTCCTGGAAGTTGCAGGGACCACCTTTCAGCTTTTTATTGCAGCTTCTCCAAGTGAGAGTGCTGCTTGAATTGAGACTGTTTCTCCCTCACTGCATTTCAGTCCTGAGTGCCAGTGATTTAAGGCCAGTTGTCTGAGGGCATAGCTCTCAAACAAGCATGGTCTGTCGCAGTAGAACACAATTCAAAAAGTTGCTCATCTCTTAGTTACTGGTCCTTGGGTAAGAACTAATGAAACACAGTGCAAGTATTTCTAGTCCCTGAAGCTGACTTTGCCTGAAACAGACCAGATTACTTGGGCAGCTACATGGAGAGGAACAGTAAGCAAAGAGGCAGTAAACATCATAATCCTAAACAACTCCCAGTTGCACGTATCAAGATTACAGTCTTCCCTCCCTCCCTCAGCCCTTTCAGCATCCATCTATCAAGACATGCATTCTTGGAGCAAGTGTTGGTACATCTGCTTATTAATGGCATTTTCCACATTCCTAATGAGAGCTACATAACACTGGAGAGGTGTCATGTTTGTGCCTATTGTAAGGTCTCAGAATGAGATTTTGTGCCAAAATACAAGGGTATGTGGCTTACCACAGGTGTCAGATGAGCCCTGAAAAATGCTGAGATTCTTTCTCTACTAATTTAAAATCCTCTAGCACCTTCAGGGCTGTGACTTGAACCCAGGCTCTGAACTGCTGGGATATTAGGTGGAAGCAGATGCCAGTGGATGGAGAAAAATTATATACCCATAGTGCAAAAAGGAGCATGATCCACACTCTAGTCGTATCAGCACAATGTCATCCCAAACTCATTGGGCTTGCTGAAATGTAAAGCTTATTATTTCACACACGTTGGCTTCCTTTCACAGGCAGGCTGCTTCCTGAGGCTAAACCAGCGTGCTGGCACATGTGCTGCACCATATTGTCATACAAGCTCATTTGGCAGAGCTCAGACACTCACGCACTCCTCTCCTCGTGTGCTGCAGCTCCACTCCAGGTATCTGGGAGGGTAACTAATGACTGAGTGGTGGCTCTTTACACCAGTGCATGCATGGTGCTGGTAAGCATCTACAATCCTGCCCTTACTGCCTTTAAAAATCTAGTCCTAGGTGAATGTAGGTTTCCAGAGTTGATAGATATCTGATAATAGCCAGATGACTGCAGAAATAGTATGAGACACATTTTTGTGGACCACTGATACAGTGATTCCTTTAAAATATGTGAATGATGCTTTCCCAGCTCACACTGATGGTCTCAATAAAAAGGTGTGAGTGCATACATCTAGAAAAAATTATCTTCTGTTAATACCTTGTTTAATGAAAGACGCACATTACTGTTAGGCTCAAGAAAATGCACTTTTAGAATGATTTCTGAACCTTTACTTTCCTTTTTTTTATAACCTCATTTATGTTTGCTCTCAGTTATGCTTGGGCTTCTTCATTATCTTCCATATCCTCGCAGCCATGGCTATAACAGCCAACTGCTTGATTGCTTTCTTCTTAGGAACAAGATAGAACACCTGCTTGTTCAGCAGTAGGAGATTCTATGCCTACCACAGTAAGTAGGCTAGGAGTGCACTATCCTTCAAGGACAACTAGCCAGGTAAACAAAACATATGGAGTCCAAAATCCACATACTGAGCCATTAGATGCTCTCCCATATTTCTCAAATCCTCTTCTTCCAGTCCCCTCTGCCCCCCTGAAGACCCCTAAACCCTGACAGATGAATTGCACTCCCACTGCCTATTTCCCTCACTCTTCTCAAACCAGCTCTAGTAGCTCCATGCCAAGACGGCATTTTGGCAGCCCCAAACTGAGCATTACTATTTCAAAATTTTACTTCTTACTACTCCTGAAAAGCAATTTTGGACCATGAATATGGTCAAGTATGTGTGATCTTTGTGTTTGGATCCTGACAATACTGGATAGTGTAAATGCTTTTTAGTTATTTTGTCTCTTTTTGTTTTCCTCTTTTCTTCTCATTACTTGGTTTCTTTTATCTTTCCTCCTCACGTGTAAAATTAAAATAGAAATCACTTCAGAACTTTTAGAAAACCTCCCCACCCCCCCCAAAAAAAAACCAACCCAATGAAAAACCCTAAAAATCATTCCGTACTGTTAATTTCACATCTGCAAAAGCAGATACAAAAAAACCCTCTACCACCCACTTTTGGTCAATAAATATCATTACTGCAAACAAGCATGAGTGGTAGGAGCTGAAGAAATCAAGATGCGCTTTTGACAGGTTCATTTGGCAGTGTAGGCGGTATTCTACAATTCTAAAAATATGTTCTATTTTCACAGACATTTTGAGATGTCTCTGTAAGTTCTCTTACAGAAGATGGCCCAGGGCCCATATGGTACAAGTCGATCTGACAGATGTTATATAATAATCTCTCTTGATTGAACTAGTACAAGACATTCTCTTCTCACCAACCAAATAACAAGAAAGAAAGAACCCATCCATTCTGAAATTAAACACCACCAACTACGTAGACATGATAGGGCTGGAGACCTTACTATAAAGAAAGTTCTGGTCATGTTTGGGAAATCCTTGTCCCTCTATGTCCCCTCCATAGGAAGGGTCTGTTACCAGAGGAGGTAAAGTAACAAACAGGGCTCGTTAGTTCTAGAGCTTACATCCATGCCAGTAATTTGAAAGCCAGATTAGGGAATAGTAACATACCCCAAAATAATTTATCAAAAGGAAAGCAGTAGGAAGAGAGGGACACGTTAAGGAACTGATAATAATTTAGTTACTTTGCACAGAGAAACTGAGAGCAGCTAATTTACAGAGAAAATCTGTATGATATTTTTTGGGAGTAGAAAAGGTCATCAAAGATTTTGTATCAGACATTGCAGAAATAGGAATCAGATATATTTTGAAATATATATCTCATGTATTTTGAATATGTTATTGATACATACAAGGACACATTGGAATATTTTCCCAAGGGAATTTGCTGAAAAAGCCTTGAGCATGCAGCATCTTCTAGGAGCTCATTATGAATATCACAAAATTAAAAAAAAAAACCCAAAACTTCATGCTTTTTTTTAAGTTACTCAAAATTGCATCTGAATCTCTAAAGCTGTTGATAAGAGGGAAAAGGATGTAATGAGACCGTGCCTATACTGCCAACAAAAAAGACAATTTAGCTCTGAAACATCTGTGCTGATCATCTAAATTAAACATTAAAAAAACCCCAAAACTGTAACTGGCTTTAATGCCTGTGACAGAAAAATCTCCAAGCTCTTCCACATGGACATTATATTTTCTTATACCAAATATGCTCATGAAGACTGAAGTTTCTGGTTTTCACTCATTTTTGAGTTGTTAAAATTGCTTTAAATATTTAAATGTAATTTATGTGTGGAGAACCTCACCACATTGTGTTGTGATTTGGAACTAATTTTGCAAGCCTGCTTTTTTTTCAGTATTTTGTTCATATTAGCAGTCATGTGGGCATGACTGTAATTCATTATGTCATGAATAAATTTTTACAAAAGTGAATCTTTAGTCTAGATCCAGTAAGACTGAAATCAAAGGACATTTTATATCATAATGCTTTTCTTGATCTAGAACTTTATTGTTTTACAACTTCTTTCTCTGCTTCTTTCTCTCAGAACAGTTAATCAGCCTGTCATGTTTAGCTGGTAAAAAACGTATGCTTATGTGAACACAGCAACCTCAGATACTGAGGACAGGACAAAAAAATCCTCTGGTCTGATGATACAGCTCTATATCTGTGTCAGGGTTGTCAGTCACTCTCAGTTTCATGCTATTTATTCTGATGTGAAGCCATTTAAACATGTAGGAAGACTCCCATTCATTTTATTGGGCTTGGCATGCTTGCCTAATTCTCAGCTGAAGCAACAATCTTCTGCTCATCTTGTATGAAATTAGACTTCATCTTATTGTACCAGAACTCATGGGAACTAATTACAAGTCTATTTTTATGGTAAAACAAGCATATTAAAAGTTTACAAATTGGGTGTATGTTTGCTTTCCTTAGTTCACATACTGTGGTCTGGACTATTATTCCCACATGTAAACAACATTGCAAATATAAATTGCCTAAGTGGCTTCCCTGTTGTCAGAAACATCTGTTCGGTGCGCTAGTTACTCCAGCTTTTTTCAAAAACAGATACTAATCCCCTGAACTAGTTCCCTTTCAAGTGAGTAGCAAAGAGGGATACTGTAGGAATTATTTCCTTCATTAATTTTTCTGTATTTTAGAGTAAGTGTCCATTCAGAAAATGAATACACTAATGTTCATTGATCAAATCAAGAATCACGGGCCTAAACTGAAGCACTCAAGAGTATGTGTCACTTGTGCTTAATGTTAATTGCATGCTTCAGTATTTTGATAAACACAGTTCTAACACATCAGCTTTCCCTACATGCTTGTAAACGGATTAGTATAAATTTGATTCCTTGTATTCACAGTCCATGTTTTGAACCTTGAAGTATACTTTTGACATTCTTAGAGAAGTGGTTGGTTAGTGTGGTGTTTTTTGGTTTTTTTTTGTATGAAAAGGCGAGGTATACCCTTGTTTGTTAAAACAAGAAGAGTTGCACATATTATTTGATAATACCATGTGACTAAATCTCAGAGAAACACCAGATACTACGAGAATCATGATAAAACTATAGATTTCTGGAAGGGGGAAAGAAAGTCACTGCTGTATTGCAGATAAGGGAACAAAGCATTTGTGTGGATGCTCATACCTGTGTGCAAGCAGGGTAAGCACAATACACCAGATACACAAATGCTAAAAGGTACAACTTTCCTGGTGTCTTTGTATTTCTCTGGCACTCTCCAAACAATAACTAAATTCTCCTCCTTTAGCATGTGAGACTATAAAGATCACAGACAGTATGCAAGAACCATCAGCAAACACAACCAGTAGAATATTAATATTTAAGCACTCTAACACTGTATTGGTAATATCAAAAATCATCTGTGGCTTTCTCCAAACTAATTTTGTGGTAATAATGATTGTCTGTCCATTTTTGGTACACTTATTTTAACAGAAGTCTAAGCAGCTACAGGAGTAGTGTTTATCTAGGTGGGAATTTTAGAGATGAGACAACTGACAATAAGACATGACACAAAGAGTTGTTTGAATTGATGTTAATGGGTGCCTATATGATGATGGAATATATTTCAGTGTATATTTCAGCTACTATGACACCAATACATTGTTCTGAGAAAAACAGAAAGTCTAAACACTTTGGAACAAAGAGCATTATCATTAAAACATTAGAAAGATTAACCCCAGTGGAGCTGGGCTTTCCCCATGATATGGAGGGTGTGGTATACTTGTTTAAACAGGCACTCCTTATAATTGTCCCAGTCCTACCTGTGGTGAACAAACAGGCTTGACTCACCATTATTTTTCAAATCTTAAAAAACGATGTCAGTAGAGGATGGATGTTGCATAGGAATTCCTCAGAAGAAGATTTAATACCAGACATCAACATTAATTTTCTTAGCTATTGCTTCCATAGACTTATAAAGATCACATTAAGTCTGTTAAGAAAACACAATTCTGAGTAGCATTTGCATGGCTCCAATCACTGAAGGAAAAGTAAAAACTCTCCTTTTATCAGGAATTCAAAACATTCCTACTACTAAGGATTACTGAAGTCCCATGGAACTGCTATAGACACCTTCTGGATGAGGCTTTCACGATTGTTCTGTCCTACCAGATATATCTGGCTCGGTAGGGATTGGCCCAGAATACCCGAACTCCAACAAATGGTAGCTGATGTTGAAAGTAGACACATAACATGGAAACTTCTCCCCAGACTGTTAGTGGTAAAGCAAGCAAGCAAGCAATTAAAAATTAGAAAAAAAATTTAAAAAAACATTCCTTTAAAAGACAGTCCTAACTAGGACTTTGCCTTTGACCCTTTTACCTTTATCAACTAAAGATATTGGCACAATTCAGCAAAAAAGGAGTAACCAGAACTTCAAAGCTATTGAAGTGAGGGGGGTTTGCAAAAGTGTCTGAGTGACTTTTTTAAACCTAGTCATCCCTGGTGCCTCTCTGTATGCAGAAGAACCTAAATAGCTTTGCTAATATGAGTCTAAGGAACCAGTTTGCCTACAAAACAACAGAAATATTCAGGGGACTGTGATTAAAATTTCCTTACTGCTTACTTTACTTAATTTCTCATTTTCATTCAAAATTAATGTGAGCTACCTACTCTAGGCAGAATATAGGTGGCCAGGTGCTTTTATAGAGTACTGCTTCATATTCAGATATCAGGTGGCTTCAATAAGAAGAAGTAGTAATACTACAGATTAGTGTATGAAAGACACAGGAATTGGCTGCCTTATCAAATGATGCTAAATGTTTTTTCTCATTAGGAAAGAGATAATTTCAAAAGTAAGTCAGCAGAAAACAAGTAGTATCTTTATCCCACTTACAAATCACCCATTGTGTTTATCCATCATGTTTCAATTCATATTCTTACCCTAATAAGTCCTCAGTTACTACTATCCTCATTTAAACTTTGGACCAACTGTTCTGCTATATCACCTGTTGCATGGATGCAGAACATTTACTCCAAGCTGGTAGTCTGAAATATAGAATTAGAAATAGATCCTGCACGTTATTCTATTTAAAAAAAAAAAAAATTGTTGTCAGTTGGACAGCTCTGAACTACAAATTTGAGGCATAAATAAAATTTGAACACCCCCATCTCCTCTTTATTTCCAAATCTCACACATTCACATCATTTTGACCTTACTAACTTTATGAAATACTCAGTGGTGAGCCAGGCTTACAGTGTGGGGGTTCTGTAGTGTGAAATTAATGATCTGGATGGGATCTCTCATATTTGGGAGGCAGAAGGAAGTTCTGTGGGGAGGTGTGAAGTCTACTCATGTCAATGGAAATGTGTTGTGTGGGCACTGAGGTGCCTTTAAGAGGAGTTCCATAACCTGACATTTTCTTGCTTTCAAGAGTTTTCTGTGCATGGATGTCATACTTACTCAGCCTTAACTGATTCAAACAAAGTTCTTCTACACACGAATCTACACGGTCAGTGGGGAAGTACTCACAGAAAGGCTGGTGAAGCCAGTCACAGGTTCTGACGCCGCAAAAAGCTAAATTCAGCAAGCTCACAATGTACCAACCCTAACCTAGTCTGAATTTGGAGCAGAAATATTCCATTAGTCACCATTTGGATGCGATACAGTCTCTGCTACCTGGCAGTGTACTATGAGTGGGACTAGAAATGTAC
Organism: Callaeas wilsoni; assembly: GCA_013398955.1. NCBI lineage: Eukaryota > Metazoa > Chordata > Aves > Passeriformes > Callaeidae > Callaeas > Callaeas wilsoni. Next base: position 24,866 of record VWPU01003071.1, read on the forward strand.
AAAATCCTTTATCATCCTCTGAAAGCAGGAAAGACTTATCTACTAACATTGGGGGGGGTTCGATCTGGGATACTTGGTGTGGTTTTCTTTTTAACATTGGAATCTGTTTCCTTAAAATCTTGAACAACAGTTTTACTTTGCCATAAAGTTTATAACACTTCAGAATAAGTGTGGGTCTGCTAAGGGGATGTGTGTATGCATGTACAACCTACAGGTTGAGAAGTATATTTGTGCTCTCTGGATGGAAGTTCATGTAGAATTCTTTTAATTTGGACTCTTCTTAAAATGGTTAGTCTTTGATGCAGACTTTGTTGCAGGTGATTTATGAACTTGCCAAAGGAAAGACCAGAACGAAATTTCCTAATTAGCACCACTACAGTCAGTACATTCTTCAGCTATCGTCTCTCAACTTTCACTTCCTCTTTAACCCCCAAAAGGGAATTTCAAACACAAATATGTGTTTGAAAATAAGATACTTCCCAGTACTTATCAAATTAATTTTGCCTTGTTAAACTTTTCACAAGAAATAAAGGAGAATTGTGCTTTTATGAGTTTCAGAGTGTTGGCAGATAAGTGTTGAATAGGCAGGTACTGCAACTTTTGGAATGTTTTGTGCAGATGTCTGCAGGATGGGTAACAGTCCCTGAAAAGAGACTTAGCAACTTTTAACACTAGGTTACAATTATGCTTTGATAAAACCTTACATTTAATTCTATCTCTTTTTCTAGTGAGCACAAACCTCAGGAAATCTCACTTTATCCCACTAACCTGTTATTTGATCATACTGCCAAGCAAATCTTTGATTGAGGGAACAGAATGATTTTCCTTTTTATTTAATTATTCTCAAACTCAGGGAAAGAAAATCAACTTTTGGCTGGAGTATTACTTGCTTGGTTTCTACAAAAAAGGAATTTTTAACATGTTTGATCAGAAATTTACTTCAGAGTGCGAGCATGGGAAAATGGACAGACATTTCTCATTAAAAAAAAAAAGCACTGGTGTTGTTTTGAACATCTGTACAACTGTAATGGAGAGATGGTAGAAGCTGAAATTGAGTGAAAAACAGTTTCAATTTGCTTGAGTTACAGACTGTTAGAAACAGAGCCCTGCACTTGGTCAAAGCAATTTTTTCCTCAGTAACATGGCATGCTGTGATGCCCCATGGTTAATATGCTGAAGACCAGGGGCTAGGGGAGCATTTCTGTGCATTATCAGATAGCGCTGACAAAAAAAAAATCTTTGCAAAATGGAACACACCTCTCAACAAAAATTATTTGCCTTTCGCTGAAAATGTTCATTGAAATAAACCAAATCCAAGGCAACAATTCCGAATTTAAAAAAAAAAAAAAAAAAAAAGAAAGCAGTTTGGTTCTGGTTTTAGGTTTTTTTACAGGAGTAGAGAAAGCAATACTGTTACCTACAATTGATTTTTTCTGTTTGCCAAAGGTGTACAGAGTCGAATTGCTCAGTAATGCTGGATACTGTTTAGGAACATGGTGATACGGGACCAGATCCGAGGTGTGTTGCACACACTTCCTTCTGACAATCGAGGTATAAAAGCCACCAGAGTAGGCAATTATGCATCATCCCAGTAAAATTACTCCAGACCCAGGTAACTACTAGTTATGACCAAGGACATGCTTTTAAAATTAGATGCACATTGTATCATACTTATTTCTACGGAATTTTTTGATGTTTGCCTTGCAAAAAAGTACACAGGGAAAAACTTGGTTAACATGTAGCTGCACATAAGTAAATCAATTTTATTCAAAAGAAGGTAGAGCTGATCAGAAAAAACAGAGCAAAAGATATGAAAATTTTGATCAAGCTAGATGAACTAGGTAACAGAATTGTTTTGCTACCTGAAATTTTAATGAGTCACCTGCAAATTAAAGGTGTGCTAATGCTGTGAAAACATAATGTTTTGAGCAGTGCTGACTTCAGTTGCTGTAACTTTAAGTCACTAATTTGTATAACCAAGGTTTAGACATTGCTAGCAGTATGCAAAATGGCTTAGATGTACATAAGACATAAATATGGGAAGCAGATGGAAGAACACAGAAAAAGCATATTAAAGAGAAATAATTTTTGGAGGAGTTAGCTTCCTGCAGCATGATGTGTATTGAAGTTAGGCTGTGCTCTCTAATCAAATAATTGAACAAGGTTTTGCATGGAGAGGACTACAGCAAAATGCCAACAGATTGCTATGGAGAGTTTGGCAGGAGATAAGTGTTGTTATCCGCAATGAAAGAACGTTAAACTTAGCAATAGCTGTCTGAAGTAAACCTGAAAACTTGCAACTATTTGAGAAATACTCAGAGACTGATTAACAGAAAAAAAATAGGATTCCCACGAATTACAGTGTAACATAGTGTTCAATCATGGAATAGTCTGGGTTGGAAGGAATATTTACAGGACCTCTAGTCCAATGACCAAGGACATATTCAGCTAGATCAGGCTGCTCAGAGGCCTCACCCTGAAAAGCTTTACAATTTTGGTTCATTACATTCATTACACATTACATTACTTTTTTTTCCCCCTAGCTTCTGGCCTCTGTAAAACTATGGAAAGTAACTCCTCTTCCTGCATTTCATGGGGAAAAAACCAAAAAAAGTCCTGCAGCTGGAATGGGTCTGATTGCAGGATGTTGTTAGTATGTCTTTTATATAGTTTTCCACTTAATTTTGAGTATGTTTTACCATTTGTTTTGGTTTAAATTAATGAAGATTTCCATTGATTAATAATGTTTTGTTGGAAATATAGTGAAGCAAAAGAAGTCTTATGATTGAACTTTGGAAAATTTCTGATTTTTTACAGATATAGTCTTTTCTTACTTTAATGATATTTCTTTCCATAATAATGTATTCACTTGTTGCAACATAATTGCCCTCTTTGCAGACACAAGCATGTTATGTACTGTCACTGCTATTTATATCTTATTTACTTTTAAATATAAATGTCTGTCTAATAATAATCGCGTTATTTTGTCTCTTTGAATAATGCTATCCCTTACATCAGTAAGGGAATTTTTATGTGACAGAGAGTTAGATTACTTTCTTCGTTTAAACCAAAATAGACTATTAATAATTTGTCTGAAAGACCTTTAATTCTTCACCAATATTTTTAGATACAACTACTTAATGTTCAGCACTGTAGCTCTCACACAAGGACACCTTCCAACTCTCATCTACAAGTGCAAGAGGAAACACAAAAAAGAAGAAAATCAAGGTCATAATTTTTTATCTAAATGTTACATGTGAGAGGATAAAACATAATAGCTCCAGTTTTGTGTTGGGTCATCTCAGGACAATTTGTACAGTATTGCATTCTCATTTCAATATTTTGGGGCTGCTTATTCCAGTTTCCTAATGTTCATAATTACACCAACTTTGAAAATTACTCTTTCATGTCTATTGTAATCAACTTAGCCTTAAGACGTACATACCATTCCTCACCATGCATTCTTAAGAAAATCAAAAGGCTATAGATTCACCAATTTCACAGCATGTAGGTACAATAAACAGCTATGATTTTGCAGGCTTGGTGGTCAGGTGGCAGTTCTTTATAATCATAAAAAGCCCTTATATCAGAGGATTGTGAGTATTGTTCTTTTAACTACCCCTTATTGCACATAAACTCCTTGAAGATTAATATTCCCAATCACATACAGAATGTGGCCATCATTTAAAGAACTGTGGCTGGAGGGTCACTAACGTCATTAGATTTGCAGTTATGAAATGAAATCAGGTCCCAAATCACAACTGGATGCAAGCATTCATTGAAATTCCAATATTCCACCCTCTACTTTTGAAATACACAGCTGCTTTATGAATTTTTAATTTGCTCCTTTTTATTTCAGGCTTTATTACTCTCTGACATTAGCCAAAATACTATACAAACAGGAACAAATTACTGCAATATATTCAGTTTATTTTTAATTAGTTCATTCTGGGAATGGGAGATTCTCCAGATAAACCTGTATCATTGCAACATGATGCAGTTCATGTTTATCGCAGCGACATAAAGGAAAGGAAACTACAAACTTCTCCACTCCATTAAAAAAACAAACAAACTCCAAACCCTTATAGATGTTGAGACACTACTAGGTCTCAGTCCTTCTTTAAAAATATGTCCTTCTGTATGCCCTTGATTGTCATGGGAACCTTTGTGCTTTATGTCTGCATCTCTGTGGGATTCTCACTGTGAGTAAAGGCTGTGTGCATTATTGCTGGGTAGCTACAAGCATGGAGGTAACTGAGGGACCTGTATGCCAAGGTGACCTGCAAGTTACCGGGCAAGATCGGGACGGATGGGTTTGTCTGTTACCAAATGCAGAGCCCAAAAATAATGGAGATCAGAGAGTTCCACAAGCCTCTCTAGGCTTTGCTGGGACTGTCTGGTTTTAAGTAGAAACAGCAGAAATGGATCTTTCCCTTGAAAACAAACATCAAAAAATCATTATTATTCTGAATTCATATACCAGCTGGCACAAGTGGAATTCCCTCTTTCGAATACACAATACCTAGAACTGAGATCAAGCATGGTGAGCCAGCCATTTCTCCATCCTTCTCATTCATCTGTCTCCACATACAATCAATTGAAACTATAATTAAAATGGGGTTTAATGTAAACCTGCTAGTCCCATCAAAATTTGGGATTAGATAATTGGCAGATTACCGGTGACACGATTAGGCCTGCTCATGTGATCTGGTGATATCTACTCACAAGGTCTGGAATATGATTTAAGAGCTATATGTAACATGACACTACTTAACACTCTCCAAGATTTTTCCAAGGTATCAGCAGCTTCATAGAAACACCTTTCTGATGAGAGAACACCTAAATCCAAGTAGATTTTCTTACTACATTACTATGGCTGGCTTTGCCACTGCTTGTTCTTGTGAGATGGATCTGACACAGCTGAACAGAGGCTTTGCAACGAGTTTACAAATTATGATTATTTGATTGTGCTTTCCAGTCAAATGCGGCAATGATTCATGTTTGGATGTGTATAACACACACCACACACAGATGAACAGCTGTGTCATTGAGCAGAGCTCTAGATCTCTTGGCATGGATCCTCATCGTTGGTATGCATCGTTTTCATTATGATATTGTATATTAACTGTCTCTCAACTATTTTCTGTTTTTTTTTTTTTTGTTTGTTTGTTTTTTTTTTTTTTTAATAGAAGAGATATACTTCTATTTACAATTTGGCATTTTTTAAACAAGTTAAAATAGTCATCTGTAAGGACTCATGTGTTTTTGATTAGGGGATTTTGTGTTTCTTTGAGTTTTTCTTTTTTTGGTTGCCCGGAAAAGAAGCACATAAAAGATTTAATGAATGAAAATAATTTTTCATACTCTGAGCTCACTCTCGAAAGACCAAGTGGAATTGTACTAAATTTTATAAAACATTCACTTTTGAGAAAAGTCAGAGAAAAAAAAATTCCCCTAAAATGATAGGACCTAATGAGAGAAATTTTAATGAACACATCTCATCAACCACAACATCTTCTCATTGATTAATTGCTCCACGAACTCAGAAGCCACAGAACACATAAGAAGCATTAAACTGAGGAAGGTTCCCTAATTATTTTACAATCCTGCAAACCCAGGTGAAGTTATGACTTTGGAAGAGATGACCTTTGATACTTGAATAAAAGGTTCTCAAAAGGCAGTTCAGATAATTTTCCTCTGGGAAGACTGATAAAGATGCTGATTAAATAAAGATCTGGTCTCTTGAAGCAGACTACAGAGAACTTTACAAAGCTTCCTTCCTCTAGGAGCACACTTGTTCTGCTCACACATTCCAAGTGGTCACAGCAGAAATGTGGCTAATTAGAAATAAATTGTTTTCCCCCATGAAATATTAGATTAGACTGGCAAACTAATAATTAAAGAAATAAAATCGGGACTTGCAAGTAATCAACTTGTATTTGATTAAATATGATACCAATAATCATAACCGACAGATCAAACCAATTGGTTAATTAGTTGTGTCTAGGAATAGTAGTTATTCTTTGGCAGAATAAAAACCTCACCTCCATTTGTACATACGCAGTGCACTAACACCAAGAAAAGGAAGTGTAGCTCTCTAGGAGGATATATTTATAGATCAATGAAAGGTGAAAGGAACCACACGGAGATCCTTCTAGAAATAAAAAATCTAAGGATAGTAAAGAGAAGAACAAAAGAATGAGAGAAATGAGGTTGAGGAGAACACTGAAACCATAGAGGAGGGTTATGACCTTTGAAAGTGATTCACTGACTGCAGATGAATGGTGAAGATATTTGTATTTCCTGAATGGTATTATTTCCAGAACAGATTTCCCTTGCTCCTATATAAAACAAAACCTGCTCCATTGGTTTTATGAATGCTTTACTTAATGTGCCATGAAACATTACATTAATTTAATGTTGGCCAACCTAGCCCAACATTTGGGAACTTCTTTTTGCAGATTTTCCAGCAATCCTCTAAGCTAGGGCCTGAAAAATGGTAATTAACATCTTACTCAAAATACATTAAAATGAAATGTATGGCTCAGGACATTCAGATTTTGAAAACAGTTGACTGGCTAGGATAAGCTGGTGCATTCTGAAAACTTGGATGTTGTAGGCATTAGAAAAGCTAAGGATTTGCCCTTTAGAAAGGAATAAACTTATCCCATTTATTGTGGATTGATTTACGTTGTTTTAGAAGTGATTTGGTGAGGTTTTAAATTTTTTTTAATATAATTGTGTGTTCTACGAGAACAACATGGATTCTCCAGAGCAGGACTTTTAAAATTTATTTCCAAAGATTTACATAAATTCTCTGAGGGTAGATCACTGTAATTTGAAGGAAGAGCCCTATCCAGCTGTGCTTCAGGTTTTAAGAAAATAATTTTTTTTCTGCAGTGGAAAAAACCCAGCTCCTAAACAAAGTTGGAGAATTAACTCCGCAGAACAAATACTAATTCTGAGTACCCTGATAAAGCCCCTGTCTTTACTACTTAAGAGCGAAATCTTAAGAGTTGTACTTTTAGATATGTTTGATGAAGAGCAGCAGAGACTCATGTGCTGAGTGGGAAAACTGTTGAATCTGGAGAGCTTGATAAACATATCCCACTGTAGGTACTTATGCAGATATAATACACCTCATGGCATTAAACAGGTGCATCAAGCAGTGCTGTAGAGGAAATAAGGTCAGGAAGAGCTAAACTCTGTCAAGACCTCACCTCCAAATATACCACTCTGACGGTTTCATAGTTCACGATTAACACAGGCAATGACTCAGCAAACCCTGAAATATGTTCTTAATTATTCAAGCACTCCTTTAAAGCAGACAGTCCTTTAGTGAAAGTCAAGATTATACTTTGTTGTATCACTGCTTGTTAGCAAGATTTCCTCTTTTGCTTGTCAGCTGGTGGGAGAGTGGGAAAAAACCAAAAGAAACCCAAAGAAACCCTCCCATTTACTCTTCCTTCAGAAAAAAACTCTATTCTTCTCCCGTATTCTCTCATCATTTGCATTCTTCTCCATACCCACAATATTAGAAACCACTCACCTGAACAGCCAGCCTGTCTTTCTCAGCTTCCCTTAGAGTTAATGGAGAGAGAAGCTCCTTCATGGTGCAATTTGCAGCAGGAGTTACTTTCAGGTGGGATGCCTTCTGGAACAGGTCTTTCTGCCCTCTTGCTCACCCAGGTGTATGGGATCACCACCTAATAAAAGTGGCTACACTCGAGCAGTTTAACTGTGCTCTCAATACAGCGTGAAAACTCAAGGAATATTGAAACTATTAAAAAAATATAAAAAAGATCAACACTCAGCAATAAGGGAATTTACCTCTTGTCTTTTTCTCAAGTTACGTAATCTTAGGAAGTTTAATGTAGCGCAAATCTTATGTGACTATAATAAGACCATTCCACTCATTGAGCTTGTGTAGCCACATGACTTTTATTTTTAAATCTGGTGAGGTTTTCTAGATTAAGTTTGCTTTCTTAAGTGTATTTTTTTATTTTGTGTGTGTGTGCCTGCACTGCCAGGTTGAATAATATGGGGTTTTGTACATTTGTGTATTATGTGCAGAGATCTACAACGCGTTCTTGTAGTTTGCAGTGCCTGACACCGCAGATATGTCATATTCCCAAAAAGGGGGACAGACTGTGTTTCTTGGATAAGTTACACTTTGGCTATTTGCAGTAATTTTCTGCCTTTGCGACACTAAGGGAGGGTTTGAAGGCTGCCCTTTCCCCTGCTGAGATGTTCAGCCAGGATGTGTTGCTGCATGCAGCAGTCCTCTTGACCCTTCTGCTTGCCCTCGCACTGACACCAGCTTAGGCTTTCTCCCTTCTTTTACTTCATCATCGTGAAGGTACAGTGCAAGATCCCAGTCTTCCCTGACCCTCCGTGACAAACACAGTTATGAGTCCTTTCCCTTAATTTCTGGCCATGAAGTGAAAGAGTGGCCATGACCCCTCGAGACTCCAGTGGTGCCAAACTAGATGGACAACTCACGCCTTGCTCTGACAGGAGAGAAGCGCGTGCTTCTATCTGCTTTAGTTAGCAGAAGGACTGCACCAAACATTTAGGAACTATTTAAAAATAGAGGAGTGTCCCCTTACTGGCTTGTGCTTCTAACCACAGGCAATTTCAACACTGCTTCTTAACTGGTTGGACACTTCATTTATTTTAGCTTATGCCATAGTATTGCAATCAGGACCTCAGCATTCCCAGCTGTTACATTCTTAAGGGCAATCTACAGTATCTTTTCCTTGGGTTCTAATTTACCCCCATAGTAATTTTTCTGTCCTGAGTGCAACTGGCTTTACTGCAGAAGTGAACTTCCACAGACTTCCATCAAATAAAAATCTTGAAAAGAGGATCAAATCAGGGAGGTGTACACTTTAAGGTTAATATAATCACAGATAGACACACCCCACCTCTTTCCCTTCCTACTCTAATTCCTTCAAGTGACTTCAGGACTTAAAGCATAATAAAATGGACTGAGAAAAGCTAAATGTTACTTGGGGTGTGTCACTGATACATGCTCTCCAAGAATCTCACACTTAAATTTCTTTTCCTTTATCGACTAAACCTTTCTTTTTATTGGTTCCAAGGTCCCAGAGATTCCAGCCTGCGTGCTCACTCTAATAACATGAACAGGGCTGGCTGAAAAAAAATCCCTAAATCAATAAAATCACTATTTTAGAGAAGAGAAAATAAAAGAATTGTTCTGGGAAACCAAGCAGTATTAGAGCTGGTCAGAAGCACACAGAGAATATTTTGGAAATCTTGCTTGATTCAATTCTTTTTCAGCTGGGTTGAACCTGAACTATTTACTGAACTGAATAATTTTCAAAGTATGTCAGACCATATCTCCTATGTCAAACATATATATCTATGAATACTTTAGTCTGCAGGCTGATGTACAGCCTCAAGTAGACAAATTTGTAGAATTTTTAAGTGACAAATGACTTGGTTCTCCAAAACCAGATTTAACTCAAGTATTTGGCTCAGTTTTCCATTTATCCGCTGATAATATGTAAAGGGTGTTTTTAGCCACCAATAAATATGAAACTATTGGATTGGTTTTGCAAACATCATCAATGCCAAAACAAACTTCAACGTAATTCGTGTGTGAGTCAGCAAATATGATTTGACCGGACCGCCTTTCCCTGTGTGTGCTAACCATGGCCAAAATGGTGTGAATGACACAATGCTCGCAGCATATCCTTGTAGCATGATTTTGCTTTCTCTCGAAAAAAAACCAAGGGCAAAAGCCCCACTTGCTGAGTTGGCTTGTATGGCTGTTCGTCACCTCCACTTCACCACGTAAAGGTTGTTGGAGACACCATTTTTTCCAAAATTAAATAGGATGTGTTGCTAAAAGTGAGAGAGGTACCTATTGTCGGAAATTCTTTAAAATGCTAGAAAACCCATTTCCATATAGAAAGTTTTCAAATAGTGCCATGAAGTATGGATGGACATGACCTTTTCTATCAAAAGCTCATTCTTGAGTGGGAATGAGACATCCATATTTAGAACTGCTTTCACAAAATCTGTTGCCAGGCCATGGTGTTACTGAGAATCATACCAGAATGTCAAAAAGTCAGTGTTTCCACCGTTCTGTAAGGTTATTTGTGATAAAGTTAGAAAAGTTAAATGGAATCAAAACTGGCCAGGGATGTGAAAGGCAACAAGAAGAGTTTCTATAAGCAGGTGACAAAAGGAAGTCTAGAGAAAATGTGGGCCCATTACTCAGTGGGATGGGGGACCTGATTATGCAGGGTGTAGGACAAGGCTGAAGTGCTGAATGCTTTCTTTGCTTTACTCATTACTATCAAGACTGGCCTTCAGGAATTCCAGGTCCCACAGACCAGGAAGAAAGCCTAGTGGAAAAAAGTTGTACCCTTTGTGGAAAAGGATCAGTTCAGGGAATATTTAAGCAAGCTGTATACGCACAAATCCATGGGCCCTGAGAGGACGCCTCCATGACTAGTGAGGGGGCTGCCAGAGCTCATTGCTAGGCAATAATCTATAATCAGTTATGGTGACCAGGAGAGGTTTCTGAAGACTGGAGGAAAGAAAATATCATCCCCATCTTCAAAGAGGGAGAGAAGGAGAAACCGAGGAACTACAGGCCAGTCAGCCTCACCTCAGTCCCTTGGCAGAGAATGGAGCAGCCAATTTAGGAAAGCATTTCCAGGCATATTAAGGACAGAAAAATCAGCAGCAATAGTCAGCATGGCTTCACCAAGGGTAAGTAATGCTTGAACAAATTGATAAACTTCCATAAAGAAGTGACTGGCCTGGTGGATGAGGGAAAAGCAGTGGATATTGTATGCCTGGATGTTAGTAAGGATTTTAACCCTGTTTCCTATAAGATACTCACAGACAAGCTGCTGATGCATGGGCTGGATGAACAACAGTGAGCTGAAAACAGACTGAATGGCCAGGCTTAGAGGGAAGTATGAATTCTAACTGGGGGCCAGTAACTATCGATGCATCCCAGGGGTCAATACTAAGTTCGATTGTGTTTAACATCTTCATCAGTGACTTAGATGGTGGGACAGCTTGCCCTCAGAAAGTTTGTCAGTGACACAAAACTGGGCAGAGTGGCTGATATGCCAGGAGGTTGTCCTGTCATCCAGATGAACCTTGACAGGCTGGAGAAGTAAGCCAACAGAAACCTCACGAAATTCAACAGGGAAAAATGCAAAGTCTTGCACCTGGGGAGGAACCACCCCATGCTGGAAGACAACCAGCTGGAAAGTAACCTAGAAGAAAATGACCTAGGATTTCTGGTGAACACCAGGTTGAACATGCGCAAGCAATGCACCCTTGTAGGAAAGAAGTCTAAGAGTATCTTCCATTAGAGAAATTATTGCCAGCAAGTGGCAATAATAAACTTGCCATCTACCTCAGCACTTGTGAGGCAACACCTGGAGCACTCTTTCCAGTTCTGGGCTCTTCAGTACAAGACAGACATGGACATACTGGAGAAAGTCCAATGAACAGCCATGTAGATGATGAAGAGTCTCAAGCATCTCACATATGAGGAAAAGCTGAGAGATCTGGGACAGTTTAGCTCAAAGAAGAGAAGGGTTGGAAAGTTCTTTCCAAAGTATGCAGATACCTGAAGGAAGGATGCAAAGAGGAGCCAAGTGCTTTTCAGCAGTGACAGTACTACTGACAATGGATATGAACTGAAATACAGGAGGTTCCTTCTGAACATCAGGAAACACTTTTTCACTGTGAGGGTGCCTGAGTGCTGCCACAGCAGTGGGTTGTGAAGCCTCCATTGCTAGAGACACCAAAAACTATCTGGACATGGTCCTGGGCAGCTGGCTCTAGGTGACACTTCTTGAGCAGGAGGGGGTTGGACCGAGTGACCTCCAGAAGTCCATTCCAGCCTCAGCCGTTCTGTGATTCTGCAAAGTTAAGAGACTAGAGAATTGTATTTGAAGCAAAGTATCAGTTTACTGCTCTCAGACACTCTAACAGAAGCAACTCTGGGCAGTTTTAAACTGGGAACTTGCTGCAGGTTCTTGTGTGCTTTGGGCTCCTGCCAGCTTACAAGAGTGGAAAGCTCTTAGCAGCTTCTGAAAACATGACTAATCCCAGAGGGCACAGATCTGAGTACCACATTTGATCTTTGTTTCTGGAAAAGCTTGCTGTACTTGTATTTTATAAAGGAGAAGGAAGAGATATTTTTATGTGAAGCTGTTTTAGAAAGAAAACACAGCTTGCCTTGGAAGACATTCATGGGTTTGAATTATCAAAATAATTGTAGAGTATTCCTCTCCCTTTGGTTTATGCAAAGATAAGATTAAAAACGTAAGTAAAAAAATAAAGATAAGATATTTTAAAGAATCCTTGACTCTTCTGTTACAAATAAACTTTCCAGATTCAGTATTTTTTTCTTCCTCCAGATGATGGCAAATTTGCAAACTCAGCATTACCACTAAAGTCACTTGTGAAACTTTAACTTGGTCCTCACAGTTAAAGTCATCCTAAATTCAAGTTGCCTTTGATCCAGTCACCTATAAACTTAGATTTAATGTTCATTTGATCTCCCTTCCTATGCACATGGGTCAGGTCATTTTGTTCATCTTTATAGTGGCTGGACATGAAAGCAGAGACAGCTGCTTACAGTTCCTCTTATTCCCATGACTCCTGTATTCCCATGGCTCAGGCCAGAGCCATGCGTGACAGACAAAGAGCAAGTGCAGGCACATCCCTTTGCCTGAGAGTCCCAAGATGGATTATTCTCAGTGTGACAGAATGGTGGGGGTGTTTAGCTGGAATCCTCATTGTGCGTTGAACACATACTTTTTGAAAGGCTTTTAATTTCTATTTAGGCAGAGTTTACCCAAGGGATGGCTCCTTTCCTCTTGAGTTGGCTCCCTCATCAAAGAACCACAGGGTTGTCCAAGTTGCTTAAGTAAATGAGTGAACATGTACTTTAAAAATGTTAAAACACAATATTTTCCTTTAGTCTCAAGGTCAGAAATAGTTGATCTTTGTTTTTCCCTCCCACTAAAAATTCATTCAAAATCAGACACCCACACTATAATATTATAGTTTAAAGGAAAAAAAAGTGACACAACCATAAATGCCTCAAGGCACAGTCCTATTCTGGAAAGCATTGGGTAACCTTCACTTGAGATTCGTGGTAGCCTTATGTAGCCTTACTTGTTGCATACACACACATATATATATATATATGTATATGTGTATATATATACATATATATTCATATTCATGCCAATAGCTTATTATGTAAACACATGCTTATCTCTAAAGCCTGGAAACATTTAAAAAAAGAAATCATAACCACAGCAGTACATATTTTTAAGCTTAGTGCTCTTCATTCAGTCAAAAACCAGCCAAAATACTCCTGTTAAATTATTTACATGTTTTTCTGTTTAGTTTCTGCTAGCTATCATAGTAGTAATTTAATTTTTGATGGTTTTTCATGTTGACCAAAATACTACTGCAAGACAGCATTTCAGGGCCCTCCAGCTTTGCTATTGCATGAACAGACTCAGTGATTCACCTGGGCTGCTCACGAGTGTGAGGCTGCAGAAGGGCTGCATGCAAAACTGTATGTACAGCTTATCTGCCCTCTCTCTATAGCTTCGTGCTCCAGTGCCAGCAGGTGGAACAACTGCTGGATAGATTCTCTCATATGCAATGCCAGCATCTTCTAGTACTTCTATAGAACTTCAAGTCAAATGTCAGTAAATCATTAATACAAATAAAAGAGCAATTGTGTTTTGATCACAGCAAGGGTTCTGTGTGCCAAAGAGAGGCAAGAAGTCTGTAGGAAGAGAAGAATGCATCATTTCTTCACAATTGATGGGTTTGACAGATATCAGCAGCTTTATTCCTTTGCTTTTGGCATGGTGGGGGGCCAGGGAGTGGCAGGGGAGGCACAGACCCCCCCTGGAAAGGCGGCTGTGTCTGAGGAGGTGGTGGTGTTGTGTAACCACACTGACAGAGTGCGTCACAACGTGTGACATGTGGCAGCAGAAGAGCCTTAAATAGCTCTCACCATCTTTTCTCCTCCGGAGGTTTTGAGGAAAATTTGGTTTTCTGAGTAATGTTTTATCCTTCCTAAAATCACCTGATAATATGGCTCAAGTTCCTCTAGAGAACATCTCCGTGAGTTGTCGGGGAGTTTTAGGGTAGAATCAGTGAGGATCTTGGTCCTTTAAGCCCAGGTGTTAAAATCGTACACCCCAGGGACTGTGGGATGAATATATGTTCATTAATCCTGGTGTTAAAATTGATCAACGTCCCTTCATGACCTCATCTGTAACAGAAGCCGAGGCTGAATTAATTCCTGCTTGCGTGGAAGCCATTATTAGAAAAGTGTCTGACAATGACTAAACTTTTTCCAATGATAGAGGATCCACCGCAAAATACAAAATTTTGTTTTACTGTTAATTATCTTTTGTACTAAAATTTCGACTTTGTTTCTGAAGGTTCATGAGTTTATCTGCATTCATCACCCACTCAGGACTTTGTTATTCACTTGTCTGCTAGACTTCAGAGACGTTATCACCACATTTCTGTTCTTTATTCTTGCACTTACGGATTGTAACCAAGTCACTGTTTATCTCTGTAAGCTAAATACATTGAGTTCTTTCACTCTTTGTCTCCAGGAGCTGCTTCTTCATGTTCCTTGTTGCTCTAATCTCTTCAATTTATCTGTGTAGTGTTTGATCTGTAACACCAAATTTGGGCTAAGCATTCTAGCAGTGCCTGTGCAAATGAGGAATACAGTGGAAGCATAATGTCAGCTGTGCTACTTAATATTCCCCTTCTATTCCTCCCAGAACTATGGCGACCATATAAGAATGCTGAGCCCACATGTCCAGTTTATCAGTGCCCTGAGTCCTTTTCAGAGTCACTGCATCCTTCATGTAATTGTGGAACATTTTTCATTTCTGATTGAGAAGTTTTGTGAGACAGTGCTAAAATGCAGGCTGTTATCCATATCCAAGAGTGCTGTGTCCTGCTGACCTATGCCCTTTGTGCTTTACTGCACCTCAGATTGCAACATGAATTCAGTTTCTGTAAATCGCCTTGAGTTTTGTTATGCAAATTAGCAAACAACTTCCCAAAACTCTGATGGGATGTCCCAAGACCCTGGGACTCAGCCTAGAGTCCCTTTTCTGCCCTCAGAGTTTCCCTCCTCCTTTGCCAGAAGGAAAAACCCATTTCTCCATGCACTGCTCCTCCACATCTCTGCCTGGGCCAAATTAATTTCTAGGTCAGCATTTATTACTGATCCTCAGCAGGAAATCCTCTTTTTACCTCAAAGTGAGATTTTGCAGCTGGCTGGCCAGGCCTTCTGAGACACAGCCCAGCGAAAGATGTTTTGCTGGTGAAACCCACTCAGAGTTCATGTTGCACAAGCACAGGTCTCCTTAAAATGGAATTTATTAAGTTAAGTCTCAGCCTTTCTCAGGCATTCCAACCTCTGGTGTCAGATCACGTAATGCAACGTGGATTTTTCACCCATATTCAGCACTCACCTGTCACCAGGCTAAGGACAAGGCATCAGCTGGGGCTGTCAGTAGTCTCTGGGATGGGGACTAGGGTACATCGATGGTGTTTGGGATTTAGGGTGAAAGTAGGAAGGTAGGAGCCACCCAGGAGGAGTTTGCTGGTTTGCAAGATACGCAGGCCACAAGGTTATGTGCGATGCTGCTACTGAGGCCTTGGATGGCAGCTAGGAATATAGAGGCAGCTGCTGGATGGGTGACAACCCAAATGAACAAAAATTTTGAAGAGGTAGAAAATCAGGAAGCAGTGACTGTGAGCTGAGAGCAAAGACTGAGGCAGCTACAGAGTGCAGATGAGCCTAGGTTCCCTTTCCTCCCTCCTCTTCTCTTATTTCCCTTCTCTTCTAACCTGACATAAGCAACGTTTTCTCCAGGCGCTCCTTGTAGACAGCATCAAAGCTGTGCATCCAGAAGGAAAAAGACTGCTGGAAACAGCCTGTAGCTGAGCTGTCCTGGGCAAATAAATGTATTCTCCTATGTATGCTCTGGCCATTCAGATAGTTAGGGATGGTATTTGTCTTTTTCTCACTCTTCTTTCCTTTTCTTTAATATTGCCTTCAACACTGTCTTTTATAGCAAACGAGACATATAAAATGTAATAAAGGAATAAAGAAGGCAATGTCCCCCAATTTGCTTCCAACCCTTCCCACCACTGCCCCCAGCTTCATTTGCCATGCAGCAGCAGTCTTTGGTAAAACTTCTCTGAATATACTGCTCAGTAAACAAGCATTAATTAAAAGAATAAGAAGATGGAGATCAATGTTGATTTATAGACAGAAGACAGAGAGCTAATCCTGAGTAGATAAATAGCTCTGAAATTATATCTAGAAAGTGGATGGAAAGAGAAGAACAAAATATCTGCCAAAATAGTTCTTGTAGTGGAAAAGACCCAGATTCTGCTTGGCCCCAGGATTTGCAATGTCTCGTAGAAAAGGGCAGGACTAAACAGCTTTCAGGATACCAGTGTCAGTGAGGAGCCGGATGGGGGTATATCAGAAACAGCTGGTTTCTTTCCTGGGCTAAATTTTTTATTTCAAGTTTAGAAAATGTTTTCATTCCCCCTATGCTGTAATGCAAAATGCTTCCAGTGATTCCTGAGATGTATTCCCTTGCAAGAGCTTTCTCCCCACCTTTGTCCCTGCACACTCTCCCTTTCAGTCACTGAAAGAGCTATTATTTCCAAGATTCTGTTCTTAACACAGAAACATAATCTAATTCCTTCTAGCTTCTCCACCCATTTCTTTCTCTCTCTAATCCCTCGAAGAAAATTAGTTTCAGCATATAATGTATTTCCACTGTGGTATATGAATGTCATACAGAGGGCAGTGCTGCCTCTTCACAGGCTCTCCTGCTTCCAAATGTTACACGACTCCTTGTGATTTTTTTTTAGCAGGATTTGTTACTTTTTAAGCCAAAGAGGAATCCACTGCAGGAATGAATTTACACTGGCCTTGTGCCACCTAATCTTGAGAACTGAGACACTGAGTTTAACATTTCTGAGACAAACTGTAATGTGCTATAGGCTCTATGTAGCTTAACCTCTAAGGAGGGAGAAAAGATGTTTGAATAGGGATGATTTAACAGAAGCAGTATTTAAAAAAAAAAAAGACCTAGGCCAGCTGAAGGGAAGGCACCCCCTCTTAGAAAACAGTAGCAAGAATTTGCTTTCTGTCTTTCAGAAAAGAGTTTTTCAGAAGACAAAACTCTGCCAAATTCTGCTTCTCTGTCACAAAGCCCATGATTTGCAGTATGATTTGATGCTTGATGCATGAACATCTGTGAAGTAATGACTGAAGAATAGTAGTAAGTTCCCATAACTATCTTAATGTTCTATAATGCAGTTTCTCCAAGGGAAATAAGAATTTACACTCTAAGGGGTCCCCCAACCACTTAAAGTACATGTCCCTAGAGGTCCCATTAAACTGCCATTACAGCGAGCCTGGGGCTGTGCTGTTCTCTCCCCAGCTCTCGTGTGTTTTGTGGCTCCTCAGCAGGTTCCCTCATTATTTTGGAGGGAAATGCAGTCAACAGATTGAAGATCAAAAAGAGTTGAAAGCAAGATGTGAAATATCAGCCCAGTTGGAACAGAACAAGTGCCATTTGATTTTCTCTGCAGAGGAAGCAGTCTAGCAGTACACATACAGCTGTGCCTACTGTTCGGCACATACTGGGAGGTGTTTGATCACTTGTGTTGCCTACTTAACCATAAACTGCTAGATTTGTTTTCCCCAATATGATAGGGCAGGGGGAGTGGGAGGTCATTGTCACCCCAAGCTGCAAGAGATCGACAGAGATATTTCCCCATCGGCTGACTGTAATTGGTTTCCTCTATTCAAAGCCAGAGTCACTAGCCTCCTACCCTTCTTCTCCTTCCTTATACTTCCAACTGCTATCCCATTATGTTCCTGTGTGCTGCTCTTTTTGGTGCTGTGAAATAGATGTAATGGCCTGAAATTGGACAAACAGTAGAGGCACAGCCTGTCCCAGAGTTTCGGACAAAGCAGAACATAGTGGGCTCTGGACTAGTCTTCAGGGGCTGTGCGGTGATGGTACCTAATACCTGTCTCCAAGCTTTTGGTCCAAGTGATACCACTGTTAGGGCTGTACAGGAGACCCTTATCTGCATTAGACATGACCCCACCACAGAGCTGCGGTGACAGGGCTAGATGAGCTCCAGCCGTGTCTTCCAGCTTCTGCTGCTCTGTGAGTCTGCACCCTAAAAGAGAAGCCTGATTTGAGGGTGTTTTCTGAATATCCTTGAACAGAGACCCAGCTTCGATAAGAGATTCTAGTAACCATTTTTATAGAACCAATTAAATAAAAACTAACTGCAGAATTCAACAGTCCAGGAGTTTTAACAGGCATACTTGTTTAATAATATAAGCATTTAATTTTTCTACTTGGCAGCTCTGTACAAACAGGCAGAGAGGAAAGATCTGGGCTGGCTTAACTTGTGTTTTTTGACACAGCCAAATGTCAATACTCAGAAGTGTGTCATGCAAATCAAAGCCTCAGATCCGAATGGCTTCAGTCTTAAGGAAGTTTGCACAGAGATACAGATTTTACAGATGGCTTCTATATTTTCAATGATCTGGGAAAGGCCTCAAGGCTGAACTACAGAATAGTCTGAAGCTGCATGATGCAGACTGAATTAATCTGAAAATTTATGGACAAAGAAAGAAAATGGTGTTGCTCTCCAATACAAAAATAGCCTTTCATTACACTGAAGACTGATGTTGTCCTAGTAGCCAATTGCTCCTACAATAAAGTACGCGTTAAGATGTCTGGCAAAGCAGAAGAAAGCCATTCAGGTGTGCCCAGGACAACACACAATGAACAAAAGGGAAGTTGTCATTCAAATTCTAGCCAGTAAAGATTCATTGAACACTACTGGTGGATTTTGAAGAATTTGGATAAAGTCATGAGCAGTCCAAATGAAAAGCAATTATAGCAATAATAAAGTAATTCTCCCTGAAGAGTCTCACGAGCAACACTGAAAGCAAAAGTAAGAATATCAACTATATCAGAGGTAACTCAGAAGGTGAAACAAAACTGTAGTAGCCAAAATCTACTACAGTTTTGTGTCAAGTGTTCCCATTCATCTGTATGAACTTTTTTGCACAGCAACCAACCATGAATAAACCTTTGTGGAGTTCCTTGTATCATAAGGACAAGCAGATTAACAGCAGGCTTTGCATATGTCCAAAAAAATAAAAAGGTTTCTCTGTGTTACTGAGCTACACTTCAGCACTAAATATTCATTTAAACACAAAGATGGTTTCATTCCAGTTCATAGGTTTTGAAATGGAGAGAGGTAAAGTAACACAAGCACATGCTAGCACACATATGTGCAGAAATGAATAAAAAAGATGCAGTTACATACCTAGGTTAATAATAGCTTTGTATAAATTCTCTCAGTCTAGGTGGTGTAAATAGTTTACAGTCAGTAAATAACTTCATCTCCATTTCTGACACTAAATAAAGATTCCCCTACAAGGAGATTAAATCCTGAGATACTGGAAATAACCAACTAGACTAGATCTGTAAATAGGGCATGCAATAGGGTTCAGTTCCCCTGATCCCATTAGCCCTTTTGGTACCTGTAGATAAACTGTTTCAACAAAATCTTTGGTTCTATAAGGATGCCTGTATCCTACTGATTGGTTTTTTTTCTTAAATGGAGCTAATTGGAATTAAGTATCTTAATATGTAGACCTTAGCCTTCCAATACATCTCTTTCTGCACTAATAAGTAAGAGAGCAGCATTCCATGTCCTCACAGCATCACTAGAGTGTAATTGCATTAAGGCTTGTGGGGGTCTGAGGCAGAGGTGGTAGACACTGCCCACTTATCGCACACTGAAAATAAAACAGTGGATATTGCACTCACTTCCTACCCACACCCTGAGGGGACTTTTCATAGCATTGAGCATTGAGATTGTGTCAAATCAACCATTGCTAAAGTCTACATAGGCAAATTAATACATTTCCTCCTGGTGTCCATGAGGATTGGCACAGGAATTGTTATTCTTTAATTTTGCATGTGATTTTCTGTGTTCTGTGATTTGCACCACAGTGCTGAAGAGAAGGCATCTTGTCAAAACCTGGGCCCTGATGCACATTGTGATTACTCTTGATGTTTCGGCAGGGGCAAGGGGAAAGAGGCAATCTTCCCCCATTATTCCAGCTTTGAAAGTCTGTGTGGCTACAGTTACATCAGGAATTCTCTTTCTTTTCTGCCAGTCGGAAGTGGGTCATCACCAGCTTGGAGCTGGCCAGTCTTTTTATTCACAAAATTTTTCAGGAGCTTAGAAGGACCTACAGTGGCCAGCTTGGCTGTATCTATTCCTGCTGGGCAATGCCCATTTAATTATTGCATTGCCCTGCCTCCAGACCATCCTGCTTCTATCCTGAGCAAGCCAGAAAGTGAACACTCCCTTGGCCTCTTGGCAGAGTTTCTGGTGTTTCATCATTTAGGATCTTGTGTCATTTATTTATTTGTGCATATAGATTTTGAACAAATCAAGCCTAAGATATATTTTTAACTCAAATAAAACTTTTACAAGAGCATACATTAGCTTTTAGTCATTCTGGCTACAATGTGTACAAACAATGCCACAGGGAAAAAAAATCCTGTGGTTATAAATTGTGAGGTGTGACAAGCGCTTGTATGCGTCAACAACTAAAACAATTATTTCTGTAATCAGCAAATACAGAAAGTTAGAGAAACAGGGAGATTATCCTTCTAAGCAGTTTCTAACAGGAATTTAATTTTAGACAGCTTATCTGATCTCTCTTTATTCAATCTTTCTGGTTCACTCATTTGATTATTTCTTGAAAATTTGATTTATGAAAATAAAATCATCATTATAGTTAGAAGTGGAAGAGTGCTTTGAAAGTGAGGACAATGGTATAGAAAGCATAAGGAATCTTTGTTCCTAACCTGTATACATCTGTGTGTCTTCCCTTATTCCCTATTGCTACGTTTTAATTTACAAGTAAACCACTAGGCAGACTGATTCCTGCTACAAGGAATAGATCCATTTTCTTTGTAAATAACCTACTTCCTCATTCTGTAATTTAATTGGATCAGTATCAGCATGTTAGTGGCCTTACCTGAGGAGACATTTCAAGAGAAGATAGCTGAGTGTGATGTACAGTTTAAGTTCAGAACTTCCTGTTTCCAAGCATGCACAGATTTCTATTTTTGTATAGCAAAGAAAAAAACTAATGAGCTTTAGACATAAAACATTTGGTATCATCCTGCAGCTGCTGTTTGCCAGAAATGCTGACAAACCTGTTTGTAAGTCTGCAAGAACCACATGACACAGTATGATTCACGTTCCTGTTGACCTTTGTCTTGTTTGTGATTGAAAACAATTAAAATTACCAGAGTCAACAGAGCGAAAACTATGTGGAGTAATTGAGTTTGGTTATCTATGCCTCTAACTCTGTTTCAGTGTTTCATCATTCTGGTTTTCGCGTGCACAGAAGCTACTGAACCATTCATGCGTGCTCATGCGAAGATCTAGATTCAATGTGTTTGACAGCTCAGGGAAGTCATAAGGCAATGTTGTCAAACAATTGCAGAGAAGATGCAAGAGGCATTAACTAAACTGTCAATAAGCTACAACATTAATGTAAATTATCAAATCAAATTTGTCGAGTATAAACATGCATTTTTCTTAATGGAACAGCATTTGGATATTTGATTATTAAGTTCTCTCCCAAGACAGCAGAGTAGAACAACGAATCTTAATAATAGATTGTCTTTAAATATTTAGTCAGGAACTATTTGACTAGGACACTTTAAGGAACACCTTGGTTACACAATGATTCCTTCCTTGCTCACCTGGTGTCCTTCAGTCAGGTGTTCAACACCTCCTAGTGCTGGTGGAAGGTGATGACAGCCCCTCAGTGGTTCAAAGGGTGAAATTTTTGCCACTGGGTAATGAGACTGTCTAGATGAACATCATTGTGCATGAATTAGAATGAGTTGCTGGCATTCAGGTTGCCCCAGTCATCCTTGGTGAATTCCTTCCCTCTTGTATCTGCAAGATACCCTCAGAAGATCCAGGGACCTACTCCTAGTAGGGTTCAGGGATGACCCTGGTATAACATATTAATAAGAAAAGCATATACCTTCAGGATAAGGGATTTTATTCTCTTTCTATCAACAATGATCTTGGAGTTTGGATAATTTCTGTTTGGGTAGTGTTTCTTTAAATGAGAGCTCTAAAACTTTGATTGTTGCTGTTACAAAAAATGCAATAATTCTTGCAGCATGTCTAAAGTCTCATATTTCCCTGAGCAGGGCCATAGCATTTTGCTGAGGTGAGTTCAGTGCCAGAGCTTGACGTGGTGAGTAAGCAGAGAGGCAATCTAGAGCCTTTAGATGCTGGACCTCTGAATGCCACCTTACAGTGCCAGGAATCTCAAAAGCAAGATATGCTGCTACTACAAGTACCTAAAAAACAAATAACACTGGCCACATTAATTTATTGCACTATCAACGAGTTTTATTACCAATTCTCCACAGAGGATTATCAGATTTTATGACATAGTCAAAGATAAGATCTTTAACTCAGGATGTCCCTTAGCTGGTCTTATCTTAGTGGTGTAACGCTTCCAGTGGCATCATATGTGGCTAGGTTACACACATGTGTTAGTCAAACGTGAAGAAACTTCATGTTTGGAAAACCAAAAGCAAACTCAAAGAGAGGAAAACTATTGGCATGAAAAAGTTCAAGAGCTCTCAGCATTTCTGAAAGTATTTTTAAGGAAAGTGGCCTTAAAGATTTCTTTCTTTTTTAATTATTTGTTTGAATTCAAACAAATTCTTTATTCTATACAAAGATGTTTCTTTATGCTTGAGTGTTTTTTAAAAGGAAGTAAGTTTACACGTAATATTTTATATCTCCATAGCTTCTATTAACTAATACTACAGTGAGTAGATTAGGACACATACTCTAGATATTATGGATAACATACTCTTCTTGTGAAAGTGTCTTTAAATGTAGAGTTTTAGGTTTGACTTAGAATATCTTTTCATAGCAAACACGTGTCTTTTATTTGTCATTTTTCATGACCTTTTCTTTCAAGAATGCCTGCACATATGCTGACATTTTGTATTTGTCATCCCTTAGACTTAGTAATCGCTGTATTTGCCTCCTAGTGCCACAGAGTTCATTCGTAGAGCCATTTCTTTTTATTGCTATACACTCTAAGGCTTTTCCATCATGCTCCTCCCTGTAGCATTTCATTCACTTACAGAAAAAAAGGTAAAATCTTCATTTTTGCAAGAGTGACTAAGGCATCATTGCCTTGGGTACTTTTCTCCCTTGCTGCAGAAAGTAGCAACAACTATTCATGTCATGAATACATCTTATCTTTAGCTTACTGGGCTTTTCCAGCTTAATACCACTGGTTTTTGCCATTACACCTGCTTCTTTGATGGTAATTAATGTGCTTATTTCCTAATCTCTGTTCCAAAGTCAATTACTATTTCTGTTCTTTATTTTTCCCTAATGAGAGGAGATGGGAGAAAATAACGAAATGTATGAAAAAGGTATATTTCTGGGGTTTTTTTGTTTTACTTGTTCTTTCCTCTAAATTCTCCAGAATTATAGTAATGCATACAATAATTGTTTTTCCTTTGAGAAAATTAGTATTTATGGATATTTGTGCTTCAGCATGTAAGCCAGCGATCAACTGATAGGATTAATCAAACTTTCTATAATATTCTTTACATAATTTTCTTCTACATAGTTTTTCTAATCTTAGCCCAAAGCAGCCAGCAGTTTTTACAGAACAAGACAAACTGAAGTCTGATGTGAATGTTTTCCTTGGGCGTATAAAATAGAGACGTACAATGGGAAATCCCAGTACAAAAGTCAAATCATGCTGCTTCCTTGAGGCTTTAACATGGAAATGACCTAGAACACATTTCTTCCTAATTGAAGCTTCTAGAATCCTGTTTATATCTCTGTTTTATGGGTAGCGACCTCCACATAGGGAATAAAAGTTACTGTTCAGAATATTATATCATTTAGATGCCCAATTCATGGACAAAGACCCACTGTGCTCGGCACAGTAGGGATCACAAGACTGTAAAAGCTTAGGCTAAGTGAAAAGGCCAATAAAAGAGTCAAGAAATAGTGTTTATTGATCAAAATATGCTCTGAGCATACTGTTGTCCAAAGTTTATAGGCATCAGAGCAAAGGAAAATTATAAGGAACATAGGGAAAAAAATATAATGAGGTAGCCTTGTGACTAATTATGGACCTTTCTCTTAGAGTATGAAGCATGCCAGAAACACAAAGCCTCTGTGTTTGAAGGTTAACAAGAGAAATGTAGGCTGGCCAGAGGCTGGTATTTTCATAAGGAATGAGTATAAGTGCATATGACCAGGATGGGTATCAGCAGTCCTACAGAAGGAAATCAAGCAGCGTGATTTGATTAGGTAGGGAATGGAAGCCCAGGGATGGCGAGCACAGGGAAATCTTGGTGGTCAGTGTGGGTTGGATGGGAGCAAGGCTGAGACTGCATTTCACAAAGAAATAGAGAAGGAAGTTGCAGTAGCTGACGTATGAAATAAAGGCCCCATTTTAAGGAGCATGAGAATTACATTTACTTAGAAATGCAATGCAATTTTTCTTTTTTTTTTCTTTTTAGCTCAAATATGTGTGAAAATTTTGAGAACAGGTGAAGACAAAGATGACATACTCTTCAAAGGTCTAGAACATGGGAACAGGGTTATAGCCATACTAAAAAATTTAATAAGAAGTGGCAATTTTATATCGTGATCTATTAGATTAACATGGGTCTCTGCTGCTTGCTATGGCTTATTTCATTTTCTATAATACAAGCTATGTCTGTGTAATGCAAGCTGAAGGCAAAGAATGGATAATCTATTCTTCAAGGAGCATACTTCCTAGGAAGTAGTGTTCCAGGGATTATTAGCTATGCACAGATTTAATTGCTTTGATGCCTTACAGCTGACATTAGACAGATCTTCACATCAGTGCTGTCTCATTAATTATATTACCATCAAGTGTTTTTTCATTGTTAGAGTTTTACAGTAAGTAGCTGCCCTCCGATGAATAAGCATTAATCTCTACCTCTGCCCAAACTAGGAATATGTCATATCAGTATGCACCTTAACTGCATTCTGGTAATGCTATGAATAGATATGAAAATATAAATATATGTATTACATCTTTTAAAAAATATATTAATATTCTTAAGAGGATCCAGGCTAAAGTACATGGTCACATAATTGTTAGGGATAAAAACTATCTAGAGTACATCTATACTATTATATATATTGCAGTTCCTGCATTAGTTCTTTAGAATTATCAGGTTATATTCATTTTTTGAGTCCAGATTTATAACAAAAGAGTACCTTGAATTTTCAGTTTGTGCAAATGCAAGGGTCAATGGATTACAAATTCTACTGATTGTGCAGACACAGGAAAAAGATCAGGAAAGGTTTTGATTAAAAAAAAAGCAGGTGTCTCTTGGAAATGGTCCCATTTTCATTCTTGTGAAATTAGACAACTCTGATGAGATGATAGATTTTGTGATTCTCCCTGCTTTACTTACTTTTTTTTTTAAGGAAGGAAAATAAAGCAAGGTTCAGTTGCATGATCAATTTAAAAAAGGTGAGGTTTTCTGGTAAATCTTGGAAGGTCCCTCTGTTCAAAGGTCAAATAACAAATCAAAATACTTAATATACAGTGTTCTGCATAAAATAATTTTTTACATTAAATATGTAGTATTTCCTTTTAAGCATTAATGGAAGACATAAAAAAACCCCCCCAAACATAAAAACCAATCCACCAAACCAAACCAATCAGAGGGCTGGGCAGGGAGACTTCTTGGGCAGCATTTATCAGCATGACATGATTTTTCTGCACAGAAAGGTGTAAAACACAATAAAAAGTACAAGTTTTCAGAAGCAATGATTTACTAAGTAGACCAGCATCTCGATCTAATTTTTCAGCAGAAAGGTTTTTTTTTTTCAAATATTTCATAAGTGAAGCAACAGAAAATGTTGGTTTTTAACTAAAAGTTGTCAAGAGATATTGATGTCTAGAAGTCCATAGAGGCAAATTTATATGAGAAAGATAACTTTCAGCTTTGATCGTGTTTTATTCTAAATAAAATTAAGGTTCCAAAATGCTTAAGAAAATATAGCCTCCAAACTGCAAATTATTCTTTTTTTTTCTGGTCTTGCAAAGATTCAAGATCTTGCAAGAGATTGTAAAAAATTTTTAGCTCTAGTTTTGGACTGGAAGAGTAAAGTATACTCCAGATCCTGCAAGCTCTCATCTCCCCTTTTAACTCTAAAATTATGATGAGTTTCAGAGAATTTGATGAGACTTCAGAGGAATAAAGTTAAATATATGCATAAGCAGCGGCAGCAGAGGAGTGAAAGAGATCACAGCATTCCCTAGAACAAAATGCCACGAATGTAAGAAAATTGGAATTTGACATTTTCAGTAGTGTTTTCCATCAGCTTTGTTTTTTGGCATGCTTTCAGAGCATGCCAGGGAAATGCAGGCTTAAGACATTTTGATACAGTCCCTTTGCTTTACAATGCTTGGTATGGTTGTAAAACCATATGTTTAGACATACAATTTATCAAATTTAGATCTTACTTTTTGAAGGATTATTTTTCGTCTCTCATTTAAAAAATCGAATTTATTTAGCTTGAACCTCTACTCCTGATATCACATCCAGCTGCTTACTAAAAGACCAATGTGCTTTCATTGCTCCCTATGTTTTGCATCTCTTTATTGTAGAATAGTAGACAGTTAATTCTTCCCTTTCAAAAAGCATAACATACTTTAAGATTTTACTATAAAGTACCAATAAAATAAAGATAGCAAACCAATAAAACACAATGAATAATGGTAATGGAATAAAATGCAAACTACTTTTATACTTGCATGCATTAAGAAGCAAGAACTTTAGCTAATCTTTAAATATGCACATATGCAGAAAAATTTTTCTGACGTACTGAACTATGTGATGAAGAATTAATAGTATCTTCAAAAAAATTTACCGGCCATTTTAATTCTCAGAGTAAACATGTATACAAATCCATATTTCCTACATCATTTCCATAATTTTGTTCTGAAATCTTTAAGAGGCAAAAGATTGTCTGCTTTCGTTTTTCCCATGCTGTTTCTCTGATGGCACTTACAACGTTCTCAGAAAAGAGGAACTCATCAAATGTTATCTTAAGTGTCCACAAAATCTTGAGAAATCCTTATTCTTTCTACAGCTCTGCATTTCCTGGAAATCTAAGCCATCAGGCTCAGCATGACAGAGGTGTGTGTACCAGCGTGCCCTTGCTGACTTCAGCAGGGACAGTGAGCCTTGCACTGGGTAAAGAACTGGCCGTCTCTAACCCTGTCAAGCTGGGGGAAAAAAAAAAAAGAAAGAATGGAGAAGAAATAAGTTTTTAAAATGACCTTGTGGATGGAAAGAGGAGTACTGTTATGATGAAGAGGAACAGAGTCAAACCTTGATGGTAGATGTTCCATTTTCTTCTGTATCAGTCTGGCAAATCAGCGTTTCCTCAGTTCCACATCGTCGTTATGCTACCACTTTCCCTCCAGCCATCCTTCTCATCTCTTTTAACTGGATGCCCTTCAGTGCAGAGTCTTTTGGGTGCTTGAACAGCTTCCAGCTCGATGGGGGCTGGTGCTCTGCCAGAGACTCCAGGAACTGGTCTAATAAGCCGTTTGTGTACTGCTTGCCATTCAAAATGAGCTTTGTACAGCCCTGCCCTGAAATAGGCAGTGAATTGGACATGAGAGCTTTCAGAAAACTGAAACTGAGAATTAGAGTTGACAAAACAAAGATGGTTGGCCAGGTCTCTTGTCTGTCACTGGAGGATGTCATGGGTAACTCAATTAAACATAACCGAATTCCACTGAAGCAGAGGAATGGAAAATCTGAACTGATGCATGTGAAGATGAATGTGTGGCAGAGGAGCAAGGACCCAGACTGTGTCTAAACTAAAGATTGCTGGCGAGGTGGCTGTAAAATTGGTTGAGAAGGGATGTTAAGTGTGAGATGAAGGTCAAGCTGAAGCAGCAAATTTTTAGGGAGAACATTAAATATCAAGTGGCAAGATGAGGACAATGCACATTAGCCTGTAGAGACAGAATTGGTTGTGTTGTTTTATATGACTTGCAAGGAGTGTGTGTGAGATTATAACACTGGATCAGAAAAACATATATAAGGTGTTTTTTCACACTACTCAAAAAACCCAATACATCCAGGACAAATAATGTACAAATGTTGGTAGTATATTGAGCTTATAAGCCCACATTATACACCTCATTTTTCATGGTATCATGTCTTTACCCTATGGGCCTTCTTTTCATGGAAAACACTTCTTATGTAGCTATGCATATACTTTCTCCTTTTAAAATGGCTTTTGAATGGCAAGCTTTCATCTGGCGCTGAGTTCACACATTGTCCTAAAAAGCTTATTTTTAAAATACATTTCTAAAGCTATCAATACTTCATGGGGATGTGAAAAGCAGCCAGTTCAGAAGCATGGACTGTCTTGTACCAGTCTGCCTCTGTTCAAAGGGATGCACCAGCATCCCCCAGCAGTGGCAGCCAGGGCAAGCAGTGCCCACATTGCAAACTGCAGCATCTCAGATGCCAAATGCATCTTCTCACATGGACCTGTTGCTTCTTAAGCAACAGGGAAAGGAGAATGGGCTTTCCTGAGGGACCTCAGCCTTGGTTTGTTTGTGTGCTTAGGGGCAAACAATGCTGCTGACATGAAACCTCCATGGACAGCTCCTCCACCCCAGAAAGTACTGGGCCAGCTCAGGGCACCCTGCTGGGGACGGACTGATGATTTTCCATCTGGCCTTACAGGTTGCATGAGGCTATGGGGAAAAGACTGCCTTTTTATTTAAGAAGGAGATTTTCTTGAAAGGCAACCATCTCTTACGTAAAATTTGTTAATTTGCTTCTCTCTTTGCCTTTCTAACTAGAAAAACTCCTTACTGCAGAGCTGCTGTCTCAAGAGTATCTATGCAGCTCCCAAGCTCCTAGATTCTTCACACTATGTAATGCTGAACACCATGAAACACCGCTTCATTAATAGCTTTCCTGTGACTGTCTCCAGTAGGGCTGAGCCCTCATGTCTGTGTTTGCTAGATGTTTTAACGTAAAACAGAAATTTGTTCTGGATCACCTATTTTAATGTAAATTGTGGCGGCTGTTGAAGGTGCCAATTAGACTGACAAGCCTACAAGTGCAGGCCTAACTTTCCACAACTTAAGTAGTAATGTGTTATTTCTGTTACTGTATTGAGGCAGCTGTCACAAACTAATCCAGCCTGTGGGCCTCATCCTACAAGGCAGAGTACCTACCTACCTACCTCATACAGCAATTTAAAACCTAAGCGTTGTGTTGGTAATGAAAAATGTGCTGAGTGAGGAGGGGAACAGGGACATAAGGATGACTCAGTACTACTTAGCCTGAAATGAAACAACCCCAGCTTGTCTGGGGTACCTGAATTTTAACAAGCACATGTTTTTCGTCTTCTTTAAGACAAGAGATTGTTTGGAAGGAGGGAAATTTTTGGAGGATCCCTCTTACAAAAGAGGAGAGCACAAGAAAACTGGTATTACTGGCAAAGGTAAGGAAGGGGTCAACAACAGAAACAAGAGGATAGCCTAGGCAGGTATTTCACAGCAAGCAAAGAGAAAAGGTTTGTAGTGGATTATAGCTGAAGTGACAAGTAGTGGTGCTAAAATTACTTTTTAGATGGATAGTTCACTCTACCGGTGAATGCAGCCCCTCTGACTTTCTCAAGATGGTACTGACAAGCCAGGAAAAGGATTGTTGCAGTAACTTTCTGGTCATAGCATGGGAATAAGAAATTTAGCTGTGAGGGTGGAGGGGAGAGGTAGCACGTTTTTGAAAGGTTATAGAAGAAAAAAGTGTACAACTTCATCTCTGGTGTAGCTTTAGGATCAAGGAGAGAACTACTGTAAAGAGGAAACTGGCAAAGAAGATGGAGTGGTTTCTGCAAAAGAAAAAATACTCTTGTCATGCAAAGATTTGGAGATCTGTTTTGTGCCTGTGGTGACACGACATCCATAAGGAGATTTGAAGATTCAGGCCATCATTTATACGTGATGAAATAGGGAGTAATTTAAGTTAGCCAAGGTAAGCAGAGGAAATTACACTAACTAGCTATTTGCCCAGTTTCAGGGCTGCAAGTGAGTCAAAATGATATAAAGAAGAACATTGCTACAGTTAGCCTCTTCCATGCCTAATTTGTCAACTGCAGTCATTGCTCTCCATGTCACCATCACAACCTGCACAGCAAATGACTGCAGTGTTACAGACTGAGGCGTATGTGAGGAATAAGCAGAAGAAAAAAATTAGTCCATCATTAATAATTTTGTTTCTCAGACAGAGAAATTCCACTCAGAATTGTTTACATGCCTTAAGTTTTTTATTTTCAGGAAAGTTAATTTTATACAGATATTACTGAAGGTTTTATCTTTGCCTCTCAGAGACTTCTGTTTAACTGTGTTTTGTCAGTCTAGCGAGTCTAAGCTCAAGTTGAAAGTAATTTGTGTTCTCTGCAGTACCAACGACCATCAGTTGAAGTATAACTCTTATCTGTGAATCATGGTATAGCTCAGATAGCTTTCCCATTATCACATTGGTTTTACAAATGAGAGTCCTAAAATAGAGCTTTTTAAGCAGAAAAAATATGCCAATGGAGAAGACTCATTCAGGAAGAATTACATATATATAGTAGCAATTTCTTTTAGGACTATAAACAAACTCTCTGCTGTACACATGATCAGTGCAAACACAAAGTGAAGACACAGCAAACCTTAAATGGTGACTGCTGCCATAAATGTCTTCAAATGCCACACTAATTCCACCATCTGAGCAGGTACTGAAGGAAGTTTGATATTTTTCAGGAGAAATTTAAGAAGTCTGAGAAGTATCTTGCGGGTTTTATAGGAAATGTATTTATTTGGAATTATGTTTGAATTTTCTGTGCACTTGGTTTTCATCCAACTATCATGCTATGAAAAAAAATTATAAAAATATCTTACGATTAGCTAATAAATTATTCTGAAAGACGTAAAAAGCATTTTTCCTTCAGTATATACATTCTCTATTTAGTGAAAAAGACTACTTTCAAACAGGTAAGCATTTCTGCAGAGGAGCTACTGATTAAGTTATGTGCAGCTCTCTTACTGTAAGTCAACAATTTCTATGTCCTTGAAACAAATTGGCAGCTGCTTGCAATCTAGCAGGAGTGTCAGCAGAAGTGACCCATATGTCAACCTTTCACTTTGCAGCCCTCTGCTGATTGTGAAAGAAGAGTGAAAAAATTCCAAGAATTTCCGGTTCTCCCACTTAAAGTACTGCAATATGTGGGAGTTTCAGATCTATAAGTTCTTGAGCTATTTAAAAAAAAAAAGCCAAAATTTCATAAAGACAAATGTTTGCACGGTTTCATGTACTTTTCCTTTGAGGAGACTGGGTGCTTCACTTGAGTAATCTTACCTAAGGTGCAGTGGGCATCTTTTAAAGTGTATCCCCTATTTACTTCATTCCTTAGAATGTTTTAGGATCACTTGTAGTAAAACTGTGATTTTCAAAGGGTCTCCCCGTACTTCAGTAGTCAGCTTCAGCTGAAACAGGACCTGAGTGCCTAACATCTTTTTGGTGGTTGTACTGACATTTCTAATTCTAGTCCCAAGACAGACCAAAGGATATGCAGGAGTTAAGGGAGGAAGGACAAAAATCTAGATTTTACTTCTTAAAATCAAGACCAGTTTACCTAGATAATTTTACATAATTCTTCTAAAAGAGATGGCAAGTTTTTAAATTCTTCTGCCCACTGACACTGAACTATGTTGTGGTGATAAGTAGGTAACATGGCTAGTTTCACACTAAATTCTATTTCTCAAAAAGACAGCAATGACAAAAGGTAACATAGATCACATATGAGCTACTGTTCTATTGAGTAAGATAGTTTTGTAGTGCTAGTTTCCTTGGGTAATTACCTTATTATCTTTAATTTGGAAGGCTGAAGTTCTGAAAATTTTGCAATCCCTCAGCCAATTTGAATGATTCATGTTCTGAATCCTTAAAACCACAGTGAATCCAGTGAGAACCTCTTCATTTCTGCGTTTCTTTTTGGTCTGTGTTTTTCTTTGTAGAAGGCCTTATAGACACTACATAATCTCTTCACAGAAAATACCTTCAAGGCACTGTGTCCTGTCAGTAAAGTTTCCTTGGCTCATCATATTAGATGGTGACAGGCTGATGTATTTGGTTTGTGTGGAAAGGTTTTGGTAGTGAGGGGGTTACAGGAGTGGCTTCTGTGAGAAGCTGCCAGAACCTTCCTTGATGTCCAGAGAAGTCAATGCCAGCTGGTTCCAAGACAGACATGCCACTGGCCAAGGGTGAGTCCATGGTGGCTGCACTGCTGGGATACCACGTTTAAGGAGAAAGTTACTGCGTAGAGCAAGTGCAGCTGGAGAAGAGAGGAGTGAGGGTTTGTGAGAGGAACAGCTCTGCAGGCACCAAAGTCACTGCAGAAGGAGGGGCAGGAGGTGCTCCAGACACCGAAGCTGAGATTCCCTACAGCCTGTGGTGCAGACTATGGTCATACAGGCTGTCACCTGCAGCCCATGGAGGTCTACAGTGGAGCAGAGATCCATCTGAAGTCCTTGGAGGACTCCATGCCAGAGCAGGTGGATTCCCAAAGGAGGTTGTGGATTCTTGGGAAGCCTGTAATTGGAACAGGCTCCTGGCAGGACCTATGGCACCATGGAGAGAGGAGCCCACACAGGAGCAGGTTTTCTAACAGGACTTGTGAACCTGCAGGGGACCCACTCTGGAGCAGTTCACAAAGAACTGTGGTAAGGACTCATGTCGGAAAAGTTCATGGAAGACTGTATCCCTGCATCCTGTGGGAGTGACATCATACTGGAGCAGGGAAGAGTGTGAGGAGTCCTCTCCATGAGGAGAAAAGAGCAGCAGAAACCATGTGTGATGAAGTGATCATAAATCCCATTCCCCTGTGCTGCAGTGGAGGGAGGAGGTAGAGAGAATGGGGAGTGAATTTGAGTCTGGGAAGAAGGGAGGAATTGGAGAAAGGTGTTCTTAAGAACTGATTTTATTTCTCGTTATCCTACTCTAATTTAATTGGTAATAAATGAATTTTTTCCCCAAGCCAATTCTGTTTGCCTGTGACGGTACTTGGTGAGTGATCTCTCCTGTCCTTACCTCAACCCACAAGTGTTTTGTTCTATTTTTCCTCTCCTCTGTCCAGCCAGGAGGGAGAGCAATAGAATGGCTTTGGCTGGCACCGGGCCTCCAGCCAGGGTTAGCCCAGCCCAGCTGAATTTCTCACATGCCCATACTGGACAAGTATTGCAGTTAGGGCACCTCACGACACAAAACAGACCTCTGACCTGAGTAAGAAGAGCTGACTGAAATGGTGCATCAGCAATGGTACCTCACTCCATCTCACATAAAAACCCAATCCCCAATCCAACGAGACAATAGACTTCTTTGATATGACACCACCAGTGAAGTGGCACATAAAGGAGTCACAGTAACAGGGTGAAGTATAATTATTGTTTCTGCAATTTTGTTGGACATCATACTGGCACAGTGTGTGTCTTGTCTCACTCTATGCATGGCGCTCCCAGGACTGCATTATTATTTCTCACGGCATGAAAAGATGTGATCTTTATAAGTAAATGGCAGATGATTTCCTGCCAGCTCAGTGGCAAACGTAACTTCTCCTCCATGAACTTTGGATTCTTTCTGTGAAGCTGTGTTCTTACTAAGGATGACATTGGATGTGGCAGTACTGACCACAAAGATGCTCCCATAATGCATGCAAGGCTGAAAATTTACTCAGTCCCTCTGGGGTCTTTTCCGCAGCAGATGAGAGAAGCTTGATTTTTTCCAGGAGATTTTATCCTCCTTTTTTCACCTGGAGCTCATTTTGCCAGGGCATTTATTTCCTCTGGCTTCATGAGAGTAGTCGTTCTGCATGGATACATCTGTGACCCTATGAAAAGGTAAGTGTAAAAGGGATAACTATAAATTCTGTTTAAGGATCAGTGGCAAGGAATAAAATGGAAGTAACGAAACTAGCCAGAAGGCACTGACATTAGATGGGAGTCTTACTAATCCTCCTCCCCCATCTTACTGACGCTTTAAAGTCTTGAAAATTGTCCTTCAGGGTAAGTTTAATGTGCAGAAAGTAAAGACTTATCTACATGACCCTCATTAGCATTTATGGGGACTTGTTTTGGATTATGGTCTGGGAACCTTGCTGCTGGAGCTTGCAAAGTATAGCAGTGGAGCACAATTTATGCATTACAAGTCCAAGGATGGCAGAAGCTTCTTGTTATCTTTCACAGGAAAGAGTGTTGAAGGACAGGTATGCAGGAAAAAGCTTTCCTAGAATCATTGCTGAATGAGCCATTGCAGCTCAGACTTTTTGGTTTTTTTCTGCAGAGCAGATTACAAAGAACCTGACATTCAAAAGGCAATGGACATTTCCTAGCTATTCCTGTTGCAGATGCATCTGCATTTCGTATAAACTCACTTTGAGGCAACTACAATAAATAAACACTAACAATAATAATGAACATAATGGAGAACACAGAGACTACTGAGTAAGGCCTCAGCAGTGAGGCTTGCTCTGAGCTCCACTCCATCCTTCCAGGCAGTCAATTCAGCTTGGCCTCAGGGACAAAAGCAGGCAAAGAAAACTGCAAGGTCAGTCCAGGGCAAACCTTGGATAGAAAAAGCAGAAAGAACTACCAGAAACAGCATCTTCTAATGAGAAGGCAGAGCTGTTTGGCCTTTGAGATGTGTAAAGAAAAAGCTGCTTGAATGCAGCCCCAGTTGCCCCTCTCCCTGGCAGGATCTGTGCAGGCACTGACTGCATTGCCACCACCACAAAGATCTGGAAGGGAGAGCCCTCAGCACAGCCCTGACGCTGCTCCAGGAGGGTGATAACCGTGTACCTGTTAACAGTACAGGGCTCCCACTCAGCACCACGGCTCTTCACAACTTTTAACTAACTTCCTTTACTCTTAAGGATTATTTGTTATGAGCTGAGCACAGGATTAGGAGTACGCGTGGACTTGAGGTTTATAAGGTTTGGTACAGAAAAATAGACTGCCTTCTTGATTTGCGTTCTGCTGTAGCAACAACCTCTCACTTTGCAATGGATGAGAACAGAAGATCAAAAGTCTATTTTGAGACCGTCTGGAATTCACTCTACAGATGTTGCTCTTAACAAGATGCTTTTAAACTAAATCAATTTGTTTTTAATTTCACACACATACTACGTTGTTTCTAGAGCTTGCAAGTCACAACTCCGTCTGAACATGCAACCTCAAATCTATATTGAGGAAAATAAACCTTTTTTAGCTTTTAGTTTTAAAAAGTATATCCTATACAACGGACATCTTGCAGAACAGTTTTTCTGGCTAAACCTAGCTAACACAAATGCTTACCTAATGAGGATTTAATGGATGTAGAAGATACAGTACTGTGCTCTGATTCACAATCAGTAACCAGGATAAAACTTTCCAGATTGGTTCCCTGAACTAGATAGTTCCAGATATTTTAGGAGTCTCCATCAACATCCAAAAGTTATCCATGAAATCAAGTGACACTTTAAGATTTTAATTTGATATTATTTGCTGCGCTTGCAAATGTAGCTCTCAGTGAATGAAATTTAGTTTAAATGTCATGGCGTTCTTAGGATTTTTGTTTTTAAGAGTATCCCTTAAAAGCCGACAAATAGCCATCTGCTTTGAAAACTCTTAATTTTTAGTGTCTCAAGTGCCTGTGACTCCTCAAAACTGGGCAATTTTTCCCCAGGCATTTAAATGTTAATTTATTTAATGTTGACTCATTCCACTTAATATATTGATTTAAGAGAATATTGCAAAGTCACCTTCACATAAAATGCAAATAAAAAATTCCAAGGGATAGGAATGTGCTGCCCTAGCTGCCCCTTTAGATCTGCGCAGTTGGGTAGGATGTGAATCCTTGAGATGTCATGGTTTGCCATTCTGACTGAAAGAAGATTATTTGCATTTTGGTACGAGACACTGCAAGAAACGATACTTAGCTGCAAGGTGGCAAAGGAGGGCAACTGAGGACTCTGCAAGAAGCCGTGCAGTGAGAGCAGGCCCCACCACCGAGGCTGGCAGGGGGACCTGCGCCCACCCTCACATGGAAGCAGCAGCAGCAGCTCCTCACAGGCAAAGGAGGTTGCTGGCTGGCTCACTGGCCAGACTACCCTGGGATACTGAGACAGCCTTCAAAGCCAGTGCTGCCATTTTTACCAGTTGCTGCTGGCTATATGACTGGTTGGAAAATTTCTGACAGAATAATGTTTCCACTAAAGAGACAGTTCTATTAAAATTGACACATTTCAAAGAAAGAATGACAGAGTTGATTCATTTGGACTTCTCCTGTTTGAGAAATGAGGCTTTTCATTTCAATTCTCTGCCATGAAAACAGTTCATCTCTACTTTCACCACTTTGATTTACTGTGCATTTAAATACTAAATGAGGTGCTGTATACACATAACATAGATAGATAGTATTCTGACATTACAGTGACCTAGTGATTTAACTTTATGAAAAAGGTTTCACAATGTGTCACGGTGATGTCCCAGAGGAATGACACGGAGTCCGGTGTCCAGGTAGAACAAAGCGCTGCAGAGGGTTTTTTATTATTCTACAAAGCGACTTATATCTTTTAGCTTACTTGAAGTTTTACAACAGTGTCAAAACTCTATTGGACCTCTGGTCCACCATCTGCCAAGTTCATTGGTTAATTCTGATGTCACCTATATCACAATGTTTACCTACACAAGAATGTAAGCAAATGCAGGTGCACAGAGCTTAATTGGTTTTAGAAAACTCCAAGGATTGTTTATAATATTTTAGCCTGGGAATAGAGAGAAAGAGAAAATTCTCACACAAACTCTGGGAAAGTTAGAAGGTTTCCCTGCTAACAGCTTTTCAGCAGTGACAACAATGCAACCCTTTTGCTAGCAGATTCACACTGCAGTTTCTACATTCTATTTATAGGAAGTTTGAAAGATGAGGCTTTAAGAAACAAAACAAGAAATCAGATTTGCCTAAGAAATGCAGCTAGTCATGTTCCTGAGCACCTCTGCACTGACCTGAGCTGTCATGTTCTGAAGGGCAGATGCTTGGAGTAGGCTCCTGATTTCCATGGGCTTGATCACTGTCCCCAGCTAATCCAAGAAGCCAACATGACTGTTACTTTCTTTCCTCTCCACTTGAATCTGTCAGTATGCTCCACTCTGATGGAAAGCCAGGGCATGCAGGACTGACCACAGCTGCTCATCAACCAGCCCCCATGTCCTTCCCTCTCCCCTGGCTTTCAAACTAGGATGCAGCCTTTTAGTTAGTGGCTGCCAGACACAGCTGTTAGAGATGTGATGTCACAGCAAGGCTGCAGGACCCAGCAATGTGGGTGTAATTGAACAGTTATGAGTGAGGTGTAGGACATTTCCCGGGGAACCGATAACCAGCCGGGAGGAGTTAATGGCCCACATTGTGCTTTGGCTCATTAAATGCTAGCAGATATTAATCCCCAGAGAACATTCCTGATGGGAGCTGGTGCTGCTATTTGAAATGAGATGAAGCTGTATTTTGTTATCTGTGTGCTTACCTGTTTGCTCTCACATGTGTTATGAGTTTGATGGTGATCTCTTTTCTCTTTGCCAGAATGAGCCAAAGGAGTTCTAAATCTCCTCTGCAAGCCCTGGTAAAAGTCCCGAAGTCACCAGGTGGGAGCAGGCTGTTCCTGCACTGCAGTGCCTAGTTGTGCTAATTCCTGGCTCATGGGCCAACCCCAGATTCCCTTACTGAGTCAGTTCTACACTAGCATGGGAGTTTTCTCCTTTTCCATACATGATGCAATAAACTCTGAGAGAGGGAAATGGAGAGAGAACAACTTATGATGCCTTCTAAACCTATTCAGGGAAACTTCAAGGAGTTCTGTAACGTATAAACTAAAATTAATTACTCCTTAAAGCGAGCTGTTCCACAAACTGTTTCTGGGGGGGAAAAAAAAAACAAGATATAAGGCAAACAAGCAGCTATTTTTGGAGGACATAAAAATATAATAACAGAAGTTATTGATGGGTATACCCTTGTCAGAGAAGCTCAATAACTTTATCAACTCAATCACATCCTCGGTCTTTTACAGCTTCTCAACAGTAATGGCAGCCCAATAAAAAGAGATTGCATACAGTTTATGTCACTTTTTGTACATTTTAAAGTTATTTTATTTCCTACTCAGAAGGGAAATACTTTCTGGGAACATCATACTGAAAAATCAAAGCTCCTCTTTCCAGCTTTTCTCCTAAAATATAACAGAGACAGCATTGAGAATCAGCATCAATATAAGCAGCTCCTGCTGAGCTGTCCACTGGGAATTACCTGAAAATCATTTCTTATAGAACTCCATTGACAGTGATAAAATTACACCAAAAGTGAATTTGGTCCTGCCTACCAGGAGGAAGGACAGAATCACGGTAGGTACTGTGGTACTTGCATCTGAACATACTAGTGGGTTTGGAATTTTTCTCTTTGTATCTGGGCTGGGAATATGAGGAAAAATCATTAAGGACAGAAGGAATTAACAAGGCAGAGGCTAAGGGCAGCTATCCAGTGACATTCTGTCGTTATCTATGTGCCCAGAGCACTTGCCATGAACTCATTAAATAAACCTCGCTGTTCTATAGCTGGTGAGAAATGCTCATTTGCATTACTTTACAGAGACAGTACTTTTCAAATTAAAAGTTGGATAAACATAGGTTCCTGTTGTAGAAAAATTCCGCTTAACAACTGGACTGTCTCTGGAAGACAAGAGGTTTGAGAAGGTTGTTTTTGTTCTGTTTCCTTGTACTGGTAGTCTCGGCAAGAACAGGGAAATTAAGCAAGGCTGGCCATATTCAACAAGGCCAAGGTGTTTGTGGAAGGCTGAGCAGGCTCTGGGCACGGGTGTCGTTTTGGACTGGAGGGGGTGTAAACACTCAGGTAATAACTCCTTGTACAAGAACAACCAGCCAGCCTGCCTGAGCCTAGCGGACTGCACGAGGAAAGCTGCAGATGCAAAAGGAATGTTTTACTGGGTAGAGCTTTGACCTTCAATAGGCCAACCAGGTATTAAGACTGGGGCTGTGGACCACTCTGCTGATGCAGTGGGTTTTGTACACTTTTATGTATATAACTATATTGTATACTTTCCAAATACAGTTGTTTGCAATTTCATCTTCTAAAAGACCCTTGAGTGATTTTAAAAGGTTGAAGAATACCTCAAAAGCCATTAGGAAGGTCACAGATTCAGTCTCTGAACCATGAGAAAAGATACACTTTTGGACAGGGAAGATTTAAAGCAAAACTGTTGAGAAAACTGAGTCTGGCTCTGGCAGTGACCACTGACATCTGGTACAAAGTCAAAAAATAAAAAGGGAGAGAGACTGAAACATATGACCTCAACGAAATAACTGCTTCTGTGGTATGGTGGAATAGTATGAGATAAATATATTTACAGCAAGAAAAGGGAATAGATTGCCCACTCCTCTCAGGATGCTATGAAATGCAATATAGTAGTATTCCTCTGTCTTAAACTTCATAAGTGTATTACAAGTAGAATGACAAATGAATCTGAACAAAATATTAGTTTAAGGGACAAATAATAAGAAATTGGTTATTTTATTCTTTGTTATGCTGTCTCATACCACTTTATTCTTCCTCTTCCAAAGTGCGAGAAGGCCTCAATACGTATGTGATGCCAAAATACACTTTGGATTGAGAAACAAAATTTTACCCTCATAGCAAAACAGTCATTAAAAACTGTAATAAATTATATACCTAATATGATAAAACAGTTCTGAGAGTGGGTGAAATGAGGGCTTGAGACTTATTTTTCTTTTTTTTTCTTGAGTGTTTATGGGTCTCCCACTGCTGCAGAACCTAAAACTCACCACTTTAAGAATTTATTCTCCTAATACTTAGATGGTACTGGAGAGTTAAAGGAGAAAGTCCATGAGAAGTGACTAGTCACTTTTAGACTCCTAGACTCCTGATGGTGCGCCTCAAATTTCCTTCTTAGATCTTCGAGAAATCAAAAAAAAATTTTTTTTGCATTTTCACAGATAAGTTCCCTGGAGTTCTGCTGCTTTTTAACTCCAGAGAAAGTTCTTTATCTCACAAGCTCAGCAAATTTATTTAAATCCCCAAATTGGACAGTCTCCTCAATTTAAATGCTTCTTGGGTATAGCGAATCAGACCTAGCAGTCATCCTCAGCACATTCTGCAGAAAACATACACACAAGTAGATTTGACCCCGACAAAAATAAAAGTGTTGGAAGCTGTAGCTGCTTAAAGTTAAAGAAAAGGAAGAAAGGGGAGAATGATATTGAGTATCCCTTTCTCATCATATGAACACATAGATATTTACTCCATCCAGCAGCAAGGAATGCCCTAATTACAAGTTAATTCTGATATTCAGATTGGAGTTGCTGTCTCTAGCCTGGGAAGACACAAAACCTCCCAACCACTGGACTGCAGCTAATATAATACTCTCAGTCCTGAGTTTCAAACATGGCCCTGCAGCATACAGATGTGAATTCACTGGGCA
This sequence comes from Callaeas wilsoni, assembly GCA_013398955.1. Lineage (NCBI taxonomy): Eukaryota > Metazoa > Chordata > Aves > Passeriformes > Callaeidae > Callaeas > Callaeas wilsoni. The sequence continues at coordinate 65,681 of VWPU01003071.1, forward strand.
GCAAGAACACATCTAAACTTTCAAAATCTAAAAGCAATAACTTAAATTCAGTCCCCTAAAACCTGATAAAACTGTCCATTCATTCATTATTTGTCATCAAATAATGAATGAATAATACATGCCTGGCTGAGATTAGTTCATATTGGTAGGACTCTCTCAGGGATGGATGTTTTAAATGAAAAAGAATTATGCCTCCTGAGTCTTTTAGGCTCCCAGCTCTGGGAAATGATTTGGTACTCCAGATCACGTGGCCAAGTGGTCCAAGTAATGCCTGAAGGGCTATATCAAATGAAGCTGTATGTGATTCAGAACATGGCAAAGATTTAAGAGCCAAACTTTTGTCTGAAGTATTTCCTATCTACAGCTTCAACGCTGAAGCTATTGGAAACACCCCACCAAAGTGCCAGCTTTCTCTTGGAAGAGAGGTGATCCAAGTTTTTTGCAGTTTAAGCACCAGATTCAAGACTTTGAGTTCAAATGGTCATGGAACACCAAAGGTGAGTCCTTTTGCAGCTTTAATCCTATATGACTTTTCAACTGTCCCAACTGGGTAGGAAACTGAATGAAAGGCTACATGGCAGCTACAGAAACTACTACTTTAAGAATGAACTAAGCTGTTCACTCTAAGGAAGAATCACCTCATTTATGGTTAGCCACGTTAAAGTTAGGTATCTGATTTTGTCATGTACATATCTCCTTAGCAGGTGGAAAGAGAAAAAGGCCGAATGAATTATTCTTAAGCAGTGCCTCAATGTTTTATGGTAAGAGCCTAGGTGAATGATCTGGAATAACTTTTGGATCTGGAAGGGACAGATCCCTTTTTTTTATGTTTAACATCATCAAGAAGAGATGCAAAGGCACTACTGTCAAACACCTGGTTTTCATCAAGAAGAAAACTACCCCTGACACATCAGTCATACGCATGCTTATTTAGGCCAAGAGCCAAATGATGCAGCCATCCAGTCAGGGATGTCTCTCTAGCAAGGAATGAGCCTTAGGTTAGAAGTGGCAATAGGTTAGGTAATAGCACCTGGTCTCACTGCCTTTTTTTTTTCTTTTTTTACTATTAAAGGACATCAAAATGGTTAGGGAGCTAAGAAATATAGCTTGAAATATTGCAATATACCTCTGTGAGCCATCACCAGACAAAACAGGAGGGTGGGGGGGGGCTCGTGTTGAGCTTTCACACATGGTTTGCTTATAATGTGAGAGTAACTGTCAGTGACAGAATATAGCTGGTTGAAAGAACGTGTTTTTCCAGTGTCTTCTTGCAAAATTCTGTTTTCCAGCAAACTCCTTAGATACTGAGTCTCTCAGAATAGAGCAAATGGATTGCCAAAAACCATGAAAACAAAATGACTGTCACCACTGATTAATGAAAATAATATGCATGCTAGTAGGCGCACGCTCACTAATCACATTTTCCATATACAAGCCCTAATCTTGTATTTACATTCAAAAATACTTATTTTGCATAAAAAGGAACAACAAAAGAAGCTGAAAGTAAATACTCCGTGGGAGAACACAGTCTGCATCTCTTCTGCAACAGCCTGTGTCTGAACTGAAGATGCCACGGTAGCAGTCTCCAGCTGATACCAGATTCCTAGTGACTGAATGGGGTTATACAGAGAGACGATTCTGATGTTTCTTACACATCATCACAGTCTTGAATTCTCTAGACTAGGAAAATATTGCTTTGATAAAAGTGACAGATAACAAATGGATGAAAGTTAAGCATTAGGCAGTAACTCTTTCTTCAATATTTTCGCAACATTAAACCCTCCAACTCTCTAAAAGAAACACCGTGAGAAGGACAGGACTCCTGTAATTCATTGCATCATGCATGTTTAGACACCAAAAATTGTACTCCAGACAATTGTACTCCAGACTCCCACTTGCAGACCAGGTTCTCCACCTTTCTTCTTTCCTAGGGGTTTCAGAAATTTCCAAATGCTGGGCATGTCTCCTCTGCAGCTAGGAAAACAACAAAAGCCAAGCAGATAGAACACTGGTCATGCTCTCTTCTTCTCCATCCTTTAGCCCTGGGCCTAATTGGCAATTGCCACCTCTCCGTGCAGATGGTGGCCTCCTCACTCCTCCTGCAGTCCTTTCTCTTCCCTGGTTCTGACTGCCAGCTTTCTGGTGAGAATCTAAATTAATCTATCTAGCAGAGTGATGTCACCTTGTTAGTTCTATCGTGAAGCCCTGCTGAATGGAAAATAAAAGTAAAGGAGTCAAGCCTGGAGAAACACGGTGAGATTTTTCCTTCATTCTCTATTTTCTGCCACAAGACTGTAGGTGTAAGAACCCAGGTAAATGGTTTAGGTTTAATGAGCATCCAATCTGCAACCAAACCTATATTTGTATAGCACATATCAAGAGCCTATTTTTTTTTTTTTCAGTAGTTGCCTGAAACTCAGAGCATATGGAAATGGCAAGTACTACTAGCTGAACAGTCAGCGCTTCCATAGCTGGCTGGACCACTCTTAACATTCAAAGTCAGACTTCCTTTTCACAGTGCATCCAAACCAAAATGTCAGATCTAAACTTCCTCTTGAACTTTGCAAAGCTGAAGCCTGGTGCTGAGCTCAGCAGTGGCAGACCAACATGAGCAAACATGTTGGAAAGTCTTGGCCTGTCCTGAATGGCTGAAAACCAAGCCCTATATTGTTTATGTAACAGCATCCAAGGAAAAGCTCTAGGTCAGAGGCCTGGTTTTCCTGGCCAATATAAAGTAACTGTATCGCCTAATTACATCTAGGTAACTGGCTCTGTGAGTCAGAAAGGAACACAAACAGCCCTCATGCAGAGGGGTCACAATATCTGCCCTCCTGCGCGCCGAGGTTTCCGCCCTCACGGCACAAGCCATGAGACCAGCTGTCTGCAGCACCGCTGAGATACTCCACCATAACTTCAGATTAAGATGGCAGTCTTCTCCTTTCCCTTGCCTTTGCAGTATGATAAAGTGAACCATGAAATGTTAGCTACCAAGCTTTCCACCACTCTTTTAATGAACCTATGTCCACATTTATTGAGATTTCTTTTTGCTATTTGGGATTTTTCTTTATTTTTGGTCCCCAGACCAGTACTGTGAAGACTTTAGTTTCTACCAAATCATGAACTTGACCTAAAAGAAACTCTGAGAGTACATGATTGCCAGCAAGGTTGTTGTACTCATTCTCTGCCAGTGGCCACAGCAAACCCAAGGTTGTCGTGAAGAAAGTACCTGGTTGGGAGTGGAGACAGTGTGGGTGTTGTATCATAAATTCAGATGTCTTTTGGCTACAGAGATGAGGAATGTACTCTCACTCCACATAAATACACACATATAGTCACTGATTTCTTCCCAGCATCCAGGTAGTCTGAAATCAAACTAGTGAGGAAGACTTGCACTTCTGCTATTGTTGAAAACCTGTCTGTCATTTTATAGCCACTTACTGCAAGGAGAAAACTAGAGTCTGCTTTTTTGTAAATAACTCCCTGAGGTGCAAAGTGTCAGAGGAGCAAGTTCGGTTACACTGCGAGCTATTCAGCCATACAAATTCAGCTTTGTGAGAAATTATATAATTAAGTCTGCTTTAAAATTGGCATTTAGAGAAGGACTTCAAATTCCTCTGGTTTCTCTTTAAAAAAAGAATTTTATATTTTGCACAGTGGTTCTTTTTTAGTAAAAAAAAATTATTTTTTCTTCCTTTTTGAAAAAAGACGTTTTCTCAATTTCTTTGAGCTCTTCTAACTTACAAGATAAATGCTCATGAATTTACATCTCAAGTGGTAATTTTTCTCTGCAATGTTTTTGTCCCAGACAAAAAGAACAGAAATATTAAAGGTCTAAAGTTATTGCTAGAATTTTTCATCGGTGAATATCTCGAAGAAAGCCAATATCAAGTAAATATTCTGTATTTCTAACACAGCTTGATTTTAAAGCTGGATTCCCAATAGAAATTGTACTGAAGAAATAGTAGGGATGTTGCAAAACACAGGCCATAAGCAAGGGACATAATTCTATTTTGAATAGGAAGGAGCTGGAAGTACTAAGGCCATCCAGGGCCACAAGGGTAGAAAACCTGGGAAAGACAGTGAAATGCCTCATAATCTGTAATTTTCTCTTTTGAATAGATAACAGTTTAGAAGACAACATTGATTTGGTTTGACCTTAGAAAGAACACTAGCTCTTCTTTTGCGAAAGATCTACATTATCAGATCACTAAAAATCTCATCAACTCGAGTACCAGCCAGCACGTGGCACAACAAATTAAAACAAATACTGAAGGCCCATTTTCCTCTGCCTTTTGATAGAATTATTATTTTCTCAGTACTTAAGGTTAATGCATCTAAGTGAGAATTAGGGATGCCATATGTGCACACACCATGAGATACAGCAGGTGGGGAAGGAGTGAAAATTGGATATGGAAGATGATTGATGGCCTGGACTACATGTGCTTGTTACTGCTTTGAGGAAGAGTAACCAGAAACAATGTTTACCCAGGCTGGGGAGCTGGGAATACTTTTTGGGCCCGTTTTCTTTTGGTGGGTGGTGTGTGTTTGGAAGTCATCAAGAATTACCATATGGCAAATATAGAAATCAAAATGTCAGTTTTATTTGGTTACTACTTGAAAGACTCTCCTCTTCCTGTACAAGAAGTAATGTTTTTTCTTTCTCCTCTTTTTTTAATCAATAATTAATTTTTAGTTTTAGATTGCATAATCCTTTAAGGCTTTGCTGCTCTTTTAATTAGTCTGTTATCACTATCTTTTAAATAGCATTTCTGAGCAATCCTGCAGGTCCCTTAATCCTGTCTGTTCAGTGTCACTTCTGTGACTTTTCTTCTATACAAGTATTTTCTAAATGAAAACCTTTCACCATCTTTTGAGTCTTAAATCATCCCTTCTGCAGCAGAAAGAAAGCACAAGCCAGTAGGTATGTCAATTCTAACCTTCTCAGGTTTTGCACTCTGTGAAATATTGCAAAACATCAAAAGCACTTGAGCAGATATTTTAAAAGCATGCAGAGAACATAAGCTAATTTAAAAAATTTGCAGTTATTGGTACATCTAACAAGCAATACCCTTCCATGACCTTTTAAAGCATCAAACATCTATTGAAGAAATACCAAACAATTTTCTTCTAGTCTTGTGTGTGGTTTCTCTTTGTGAAGGAGAGGAAAAAGAGAAGCTGTTACCTTAAAAACGCTCCCTTAAGAGGCACTCAGCAGCTGCAGTTGTGCCCTAATGTCTCCATCTAAATTAAACTGCAAATTTCTTCAATTACCTAAAGTGGTAAATACTGAATTTTAAAGCTTAGCTAGGTCTTCTATAAACTACTTTCGTTTTCTGCTTTCAGTGAGCTCTGTTTTCTCTTTAATCTAAAGGTGCATTCATTATTTTCGGCTCTAACAATGAAGCTATACTAGAGCTACAGATTTTAGGGAAACACATACAAGACTAAGGGCAGGCTTAAGACAGGATTTTTCCCAGGAACCTGTTTCTAGTGTTTTTATTTGAGACTGAGCATATGTTAGTAGGGTTACTTCTATAGAATGATAGCATCATTAAGCTTGGATAAGACTCCTAAGATCAAGTCCAACCGGTTATCCAGCACTGCCCAGTGCGCCACAGAACCACATCCATGAGTGCCACATCCACAGACCTTTCAAACACTTCCAGGGACAGTGATTGCACCACTTCCCTGACCATTCTTTAGGTGAAGAAATTTTTCCTAGTATCAAACCTAAACCTTTCATGGTGCAACTTGAGGCCATTTCATCTGGTCCTCTCACTTGTTACCTGGCAGGAGGCTGACTCCCACCTCACTAGAAGATCCTTTCAGGTAGTTCTGGAGAGTTACTTTGGGCTCAGTTATGACTGTTACAGAGATCCAGACTTTCAAAAATCATTTGCACTGGGCACAGAAATTCTGAAAAAGAAGATCCCTGTAGGAGGCACGAGTAAAGTAAACATTGGCTGTGACACAGCATTCGGAGCAGTGTGGGGTGATAACTCTCTGGACCAGTTAGCATATACATCTATAAGTGTATCACAGCTCGATCTAACTAACCTTGTGCTTTACCTGGGGAGAATTCTCTGTGCCCCCACTGCACACACACACACTGCACCCCGCAGACCACGCTTGCCGCAGGGGATCCACAGGTACGCAGGGTATAGGGGCTGCCCTGTAGCTGTGGCTGCCGCCCTAAGGCTGAACTCTTCTTCTGAAAAAAGATCAAATGCAGAAGAGGGCATGTAAGTGGGCTGTAAGACACAGGCCTTGCTCCTAGGCAGGCTGGCACCCACCCTCACCAGTAAGGATGATTTCTTCTTCCCAGCTGCACTGTGATGCAGAGGCAGCAAACTGGTTCCTCTGCAGCTGCAGAAGAGAAAGCTCTATTCTAAAATCAGTCATGGAGCTATACTGAGCTTTAAATGGGTTGCACTTTGTGTACAAACTTCTTTTTCTTTCATATATTTTTTAAACTTCAATGCTTGAAGATTTTTCTTCTTAAACTGTTTTATTGAAATATCTTCCTGCTCTACTGCTTCCCCATCAGCTGTGCAGTCACCAGTCCTTTTGCCATGCAAGCCACATACACAGCTGGCTCTGAATTTGTGGCTGGGAGCTAACCTGCTTCTGATACTCTATGTGAAGATTCTAGTAAGACTTTGACAGTTCAGACTGGTGCAAAGCGCTGTGGTCTGATTTGCTCCAGGTTAATGCATTCTACCCATTTTGAAGCCTGTAGCCTGCTTGGCCTGTATTAGACATGACATGAGCACCACTGGCCTCCCCTCCGGGCAGGGCATCAGCTCAGCAGGCTGCTGGCTGGGCTTACATTCTACATCACATGTTGGATTTGCTGCTTTGGCTCTGATCTGAGTTTAAAGTTCAGGTCCTGTGGGTTTAAGTTTAAGGCATTTTGTTGTTGTTGTTTGTCAAGTCTGAAATATTTTCCTCCCTGACGTTCATAAACTGACTTCTTGTTATCTCTAGTTAAAAGCCCCCAATCCCTTGCTAAAACCAGTGAGAACCATTTTAAAACACTGCTTATATGTTTTGAAGAATATGGTGTATTCTAATCCACATTTTTGTACATAAGTGAAAATTTGTGAAACAAATCAACAATTCTGCATTCATGACCTGTCACATTAAGGAATCTTGGTTTTCCCCACTGTAAACACTCACCCCTTCTCAAGAAGTCAGGCATCCAGAAAACCTCTAAATAAATTTTGAATATTTAAAACTTGTTTGCATTAAGATCTCACTCCTACAGTTCTATATCAGAGCTCTCTTTCATTTTAGCAAATGTCTGATACAAAGTCTGTTTTTTCCTCTCCTCCTTCCACTTCCTGCATCTATAACAATTTTAAGCTCTTCAGCACAGGACCTGTCTTTCCATACTGCCATGCTGTCTACAGCACAGTCTGAATGCTGTGGCTGCATGCAGGATGCAGGAACAGAAGTACAGGTTCTTGGTTGTGCCCATATCAAATCTTTCCTGGACCACTCCCAATAACAGCACCCCGCTGCAAGGTTCAGTGCTGAGGACACAGCTCTGACATTGCAGGTGTACTATGACTTTGGCAGGAGAGCTACCAGCTGGAGCAAATTAAAACTTTGAGAAGGTGAATTATTCTTTCTCCAGATTGGTTCCAGACCCTGCCCTACACGGATATGGTTGTGTAGTATCACTTCTTATGTTAAACCCTGGTAAAGCTTTTGTGTGATTGCAAGTGGCTGACAACAACATCAGTGAGCAGCCAGCTGGCTCTTCCTTGCTGCCACTCCTTTCTCTCCTGCAGTCCCCGTGAATGTGCTGTACTTTCCCTAGACATGCTGGCATTGAGTATCTGGAATATTATAGCTCTACAGTCCCCCAAACACAGACACACCACCCCAGCTACAGAGACAAAGCTTGTGCTGTAAAAGGTGTCATATGGAAGAAGACACATCATGTTCTTTTTTAATAGGGCTACACAAACAGATTTTTGGACATTTTCTTTGTGGGATCAGCAGCTTATTTAAACTCCATTCTTTTCATAGGCACTTTAATAACACTGACACCAAGGCTTGTTAATTTGGCATCCTGTGCTGCCTGGGCAATGAGACATGAAGAAGGTTTCCTCTTCAGCTATGCTACCTGTACATGTGGAGGAGCAGCAGGACCTGGAAGGCACGACATTCCCTGCCAAGTGACATAAACTAGCTCTGAGGCACCGCTGCTCCTGGGGCAGTGGGCTGTCAGTCACTGCCTGGAGAAGCAAATTTTTCTGCAGTCAACTCAGCAGAGCAGAGGACAGGGAGGCAGTAGTCCAGAAATATTAGAAACAATTGCTGCAAGAGAATTTTAAAAGCCATTGGAAACTTTTGAACCTGGATCATGCCAAAAATAAGACAGAACAGCCTAGTACCTAGAGAAGATGACTTAGAGGAAGCTTGTACCTCTCCAGAGATTTATCACTGATTCACATCTCATTAATTCTCTCCTCTTTCCTCAACATCTTCACAATTACTCCTCTTGGCAGTTTTCTGGAGATAGGGCACGACCTATGAGCGTGAAACAGCAGAAAGCCTTTCTTCTTGCTAATATTGTGAGACAAATATTGGTAAGTCTTTGCTGGACATTTGTCACTGGCCAACCTTCCTGCAAGTTCCAGTTGGAGGGCAGCGGGAGACCCGCAATGGTAGGGCAGTGAATAAGACAGAGCTCATGAAACCACTCCTGTCTGGCAGGTGCCAGAGTAGCTAATAGCACAGCAACTCTTCCCTTCAGACAAGCAATTTAACTTTAGGAAAGGAGCTCTTGAGGAGATGTGGTGCCATCTGACCCCTAGCCATGGTATGTGCTTGGCTGCACCGCCCCATGGGCACAGCCACCTGGCAGCCCTGGCCATGCTGCAGGAAAGGACTGTGCGCATCCTCTGGCTCAGCAAGGCCACTCTCAGGGCTGCACTGGCATGACATCCTTCTCTGGACTGTCAAATGCTGCTGACATCATTTGCCAGAGGAGGATCAGATCCTGCTGACTCAAGGGGTTTGGCAGGGACCTGCCGTGTTACTGCTGGCTCCTGATCTTGGATGTGCTGTAAACGGCCTCATAAGAGCTTAGGGAACAGAAGAGAAATCTGTACTACCCTTATCCCTACAAACTTTTCTTCCTGCTGTACCTTACAATTCAATGTCAGAGAAATCAGTGTCCTTTACTCCCATCATGAGCTTGTTTGCACAGAGCAACATTGAAGTTACTACCAAACCACCAGGATGCTGAAGGAATAGGAGGCCTCCTGCACTTGCTGTGACAGACACAAATTTCCAGGTATCAGCAAGAAGGAAAGATACAAAACCTGTTTGAAGAGAAACTTGTATCTGAGTAAGTCATACTTTTTTTTACAGTAAGCACTGTTATACTTAGGACAACCCAAAGCAGAGTGGAATTTTCCCACTGAAGCTAGAGAAAGAAGTAAAATTCATTTCCTATGAGTTAATCTTATGAAAAGCACGATTCAGTATGGGATTGGAGAGGATTATTTCAGCTGAAGTACTCTTAAGAAACATTCTCTCATTTATATTTCTGTCAGATGCAGAGTGGAGAGGTAGAAGCTCAGAGATGTGGCTGGTGGACTCCCTCAGAAACAATCTCCTGTTATGAATGACCTGGTGCAAAAACAGTTACCCAGAATGGCTTGATGACAAACTATTTTCCCAGATTTGTTCTGATGTTGTTGTTATCTGGGAAGTGTGTCCTTCTAAGAGATCAAAGACTTTCAAGCATTCAAGATTCAAGCATTCAAGACTTTCAAGCATCAAGATCCTTTCAAGCATTAAAGCAGAACTGAATGTGAGTCAGAACTGGGATCTTGCTGGACTGAGAAAGACAATTTTAAAACAACACTAGAGATTTTTCTGAAAAAAAGCTTATGTTTTTCTTGTGGAATATGCTTTTTCCAAGGGTGAGAAAATCCTTGTCAGGAAATCCAGTCTTTTCAGCAGATGTTGTGATCTGCTACCAGCTGTGCTGCTGTGATGGATTTATCTTGATAATGCCTGGAATATGGCACTGGATTTGGAAGAACAGCCACCTTCCTCCACTTCATCTGAATGATGAACTGCTGAGGTGAGGCAGGAGAGCTCACCAGGGAGCAGAGGCAACGATGCTCCCAGCACCCAGATATCTGTCACCCCTTGAGCTCTGAATGCATAGCAGATTACATCTATGACTAAAGGGTCGTCTGGGCCACAGCTTAATGATCTTTTGAGTAATTCTGGATCTATCTCAATCATGCTTTCAGTAACCATTAACTAACCATTTACCTATTCACAGCAAAATATGAGTATTTTCCAAGTGTTCAATATACATACATGTGGCTCTGAATTTGATCTACTTTAAATTCTCAGGTTCCCTTTTTTTTTTCCTATAATGTCAACACACTGAATGTCTGCAGATGTCCTCAGAAAGTTTGCTAGAGAACAGAACTGACTGTAGCTGACTGAACATAAAATGTTTTCCCCTTTGTTTGAAATGAAAAATAACCTGAAAGTCTTTCCCTGGTAATAAAACAAGCTTTGTAACTTGCATTTTTAAAGAAAAAAAAAAAAAGATTTGGAGTATTCAAAACTCATCATGGTATCAAAACAAATGTGTACTCCTAAGCAAGAATATAGCTATTCTCTTTGATGAATAGGAATTGCTCCATTTTTAAGCAGGAAGTGCCTAGTGAGGGAAAACAGGTTGGCAAAGCAAACTCCCAGTGTATTTGCAGCCCAGCCTCAACCTGCCAGCAGGTTTTACCCATGTTTTATTTCAATATTCAGTTGTGACTGACAATTTAATCAAATTTCTCCCCTTGGCCATCACTTTATTCTTGTTCTTCCTTATTTGTTCCCTTAATTAATGGATCTTTGTTTTATTCTTAAACTGGAATACTTAGTAAGGGGAAGAGAATTTTGTTTTCAATTTAACACATCAAAACAACAAATCTCGTGATAAAGTATGGCACTTTAAGAACATCTGTCTTCAGCCTTCTCCTGCACTTTCACACATCCTACGCTCTCTTCCAGACTGAGAACATTTCACTTCAATTTTATTACAAAAACCCAGAAACAAACAAGCAAACAAGCATACAAACCCCAAACCAACCTCAAACAGAAAACATATTCTCTTGAAAAAACACTAAAGAAAATAACATGTCCATTTAGAAGAGATTTCACTTGTGCGTGAGGAATTCAGGACTTTGCACAACTGGAAGAGGCCAGAGCTGTCTGACAACCTGCAGATTGCTGATTTCAGCATTAGCTTTTCGTTTTGGAACACTGGCTGTTCCCTTCACGTAGCACCATCAAATTGGCTCTCCTTTCATTACTTGTTCTATGGAAGGTTAGTGTCCCTTAGGTGACTAGCAGTAATATATGAATACAGCAATCTGTGCAGGTTGTGGTGAGGCAGAGGAAGAGAGCTTTAGAAAACAAACCTAGACTAATTAAAACATGAAATAAAAAAATTCTTTGCTACATAAGCACGTCTAAATTTCACTTAGTTACTAAAACTGGCTGAAAAATCTCAATGCAAACAAATCTGATTTTATTAGATGGCAAGTTTTTAATGAAACTGAAAAGTTTTCAAATCACAAGACTTACTTCCATAAAACCTTCATTTGAAGACAGAGATATTAAACATAAATGCAAATTTTTCTCTAACAACAGACCCCAAGGTGTTTCTTCTCTCACAGCACAAGCCCAAATTCATGACACAGTGCAGTTACACCAGATAGAAAAACCCAAAATGTAGAATGTGTTCAATCAAGCACACTGTTTCTATGAACCCTTATTTTTTGACATTTCTCTGGTTCCCATCTGTAACTCCTTTTCAGGCCATAGAAGTCCTGATTCAATTCAAGTGTCTTTAGAGATTTCACTGCCATACCTTATTTACACATATCATCAGCTCAGACCCATGGACAGACCGCCACCTTGAGAGAGGGAGCTCATCAGCAAATCACTGGAGGTCTGATTCATTCTGTAAAACAAGACTTTTACTCCCAACTAGCTGAAACAGCAATTAACAACATAGGCTGTTGTTTACTGGACATGATTCTGCACTTGGTTTTTCTTCTCCAGGCTGCCAGGGAGCACTGACCTTAGGAGAGTGCCCATCCTCACATATGTTGAGTTCAGTTCTGTAGCTAGACACACCATCAGGAGAGCATGGATTTTGTTTGGGATGCAGATGATCTTCCTTACTCTGAGATATTTTAACTATATATGCAGTTCACCAGTCTCAAGATGATGACACCACCTGAAACCAATGGCATTTTCAAGAAAATTGGATATTTGTAAAGGATGGAGACTACTACTATTCTGAAAAACCCAAGCTAGATTGAATCAGAGGTACAAAAGAGCAAGGTAATAATGAAAAACTTTAGCTCAAACTTATTTGTATTTGTGATAAGCTTGCAAATATTTGGATACATATCCAAGATCATTTAAAGTTAATTTTTTAAGTCTCACTATAAACAAAGATGTGATTGTCTGATCTTTCATCGACTGGAATTATTAAAGCATTTGTGCAACCTTAGGTCAGGTTAAAATATGAGCTGTACAGGCCATAGAAATAAGGCAGATTAATTTCTAGACTACTGTTAAACTGGTTTTTTTTAAGATTTCCCCTATTTTGATTCACTGTGCACTTTGATTTTCTCTCTCTACTCTTACTACCTACAAAGATTCAGAAATCGTATGGTTTTCCTGTTATTTTATGTAGCTCATGTCTTGGCTAAGGAAAAGTGAAGGCTTTTGTTTGTTTGTTTACTTGTGGACATTATCTAGGACAGCATCCCACAACCCGTCAGTAATAAAGAACAGAGTTAGTTCCTCCTCTTTAAAACTGCAGGTCATCACACTAACTCTTTCAATGTGCATTTTTATCAGTGTTATTCGATCTTCAAAACTTCTGCAAAGAGGACCACCACAAAAAGTTTAAACCCAATTCCAGTACAAGCTCCTATCAACTTCAAGAGCACATTGCCTTTGTCAAATTTTGGAAATGAAGGTATGTGAAATACAGGTCAATTATTATCTGGCTTTAACAACAAAGCTACACTTTTGTTTTGCTCTGAATGAAAAAGAGAGTTGCTAAACTCTTTTGAAATCTTGATATTGCCAAGTGGAATACTTTATTTTCTGAAACTTAATATTTATGAAAATGTTTTATAATGCAGCCCCAGTACCAGGCTTTTGGAAACAGCGCCACATTAGGGTAAATGCATTTTTTGCAGAATCAAACAGCTGGAGATAAAAGAGATGTCATTTTAATGCCAGGGCTATAGACATCCTAGTGACACTGAGGAGCTCACAGACTCTAGAGAAAAATGACATGCCTTTTTTTAAATACAAAATCTCATAACTAATATGTTCGAATATGAATAACGAATAGTACATTCCCCCTCAAGCACTCATCCACACCCTGATTTGTACTCAGAAAACAAATCTCCTACACTTATACACACAAAGTGTTATATTGCCCCTGTGTACACTCACCCGCCTTGCACATGTGATCTGGGTTACTGAGTCAAGAAAACAAATCCAGTCATAATTTTCCTGTGAATGTCAAGCCAGATATGTCTCCACAGCTGTGAAAGTCTGGCTTTATAAGGCAGATATAAGAAGCAGCTGCATGTACATCCTTTCCCAACTACTCCTCAAACAGGGGCTCAGCCAATAAAGCAGCAGTTTTCTATGAATGACACTGCCTTGCCATCTGTACTTGCTCAGGGCTTGCAAACCCCTTCTCACGTCTGCCTCCAAATGGGGTGCTTGGGACAAATCTTGTCAGAAATCTCTCCTGATCTTATTCATAGTAGCTGTTGACATAACTCCCTTTAGTCTATTTGGAAATAACTTTTTTCAATTAATTTTTAGAGTCAATTGCAGCACATGCTCAGTAACAGATAAAACACTGCATCTCCAAAGCTCTCTTGTCTGTGCCTGGCAGTCCCAGCACAGCTTCACAGTTCAGTTATGATTCACCAGGAGCCACAGCTTGATGACAAGACTGGACTAAATTTCAGTGAAGCTTGACCAAGCCTGCTGCAATATTTTTCTGGGAAGAACTGTGGTTTATGTCTGAGAAGAATTGCTGATAATAGCTGAGTTTTGATGCAAGGTTTTGAGTTTTCATACTGGACTCTAAAAACACAAGATAGACTAAAAAGCTCAATTCTTGAAAGCTGAGATAACAATATTTCTACCAGAGCTGCTGTTTGTTGTAGCACATGAAAGAAACCTAATATTGGCAGGTTGCCTTCTGAGGTGCTATGGACCAGAATAAGCCAGGTTCCCCTTTCATCACACAGTGGAAAAAACCATTTTTCATTTATCTCCAACAAAATGTTTCTACCTTACTTGATCACCATTCAGCAGAAACACTGATGACAAGTTAAGAAAAGGCCTCAAAAAGAATGAGCCACATAGAACATTAGGAGCAGAAATATTAGCTAAATGTATCAGACAGAGGAAAGCCAAGATGTTTGAGACTTTGAATACTGCAATAATATGACTTGAAGCTAATGGTAAAGTAGCTCTGTTTCATCAAGGAAAACTCCCCTCTGGACGAGTTGGACTGCCAGTATGCATCCTGCTTCACCTCTCCTGCTCTGTACTTACGTGTGCACAATTGTTGTGACACAAATCTTGTATTTACACCTGAAATATGGCATCTTTTGGATTATTTTACTTTCACAGTCGTAAAGAGAAGACCTCATGGGTTGAAGTGTAGGTGAGGTTTCTTAGCTTGTTAAGTACTCAGGTATCAAACCCTTGTGGAAGAGTAGCAAAAAATGTTTATCACATCAGAGTTCAGTTTGGCCTAGAAATTTCAAGTCTACTGAATATTTTTTCCACCAAACTCTGAAAACCCCTAGCAATCTTATACCACTGATCACTCCTTTGCTAATTTATTCTTGTGCACATGCAGTCTTTTGCCACTTCCATTAAATTTTTCATTCCAGTTTTCTCCAGTGAAAGAGTGTTCTGACTGTCCAGTCCGCTCATTCAAGCAGTGTAAGCTCTCATAACCACTAACAAAAAGGTCACGTTGCTAGGACTTTTTTATTTAGCATCTATTCTAAATCTTGATTTTTTAAACTCAACACTAAAATAACTAGTTTTGTGTTCTGCAGGCTCCAAAGATGGCAAATTGGAATAATTTATTTTGAAGGTGATGGCTGAGAGTCTTTGCGTGCACTGAAAACACTGAATCGTTGCTATTCAGATGTCTGCCCACGGAAGAATGCGTATGTGCTTTCCTTTTCCTCTTATATTCTAGATCCAGGTTACAATATAAATAAAATGGAAGTGTCGACTCTTATTAGGTGAAATCAAAGCTCTCCGTGTGGAACCAGGAGTTTATTCAGAACAGTAGTCTTATAAATCAATCTCACAGTATTAGAGAAGTAAGGTGCTACCCTTCACCACTTTGGTCAACTTCCTGGACTCTCTGCTACTGCTTGGGTTTTTCCATTCTGTTTTTAATTCACTTTGTTTGATAAAGTCAGTCTTCACTGCCCACCCTGAATTACATTTTAGTACTGCAATTAGGCTCTTAAACAATTGCAACATGATCCCCTCAGGCAAGGGACGCAGCAGATCAACAGAGCAATCTGTGCTTATTGTCTTGTATATCATGCTACTATGACACTGAATCTTCTTGCTTCTGCAAAAGAGAGGTTTGCAGGAGGAGCCTACAGGTCGTTTGGTTGTGCTTGCAGTATCATGACAAAAAACTCACACTTCTGGCGCTCTTTTCGATGAGAAAGGAGCCCAGTCTTGCCCTCCCAGGAGGATGTCAGAGAGGCTGTTTGCTCCTCACATCCTTCTCCCCCAAGACATTGGTCAAAAAAATCCCTAACTTCTATTTATAGAAATAAATTTACATTTAAAATTTTAAGTAGATCACAGGTAGCCTAAAAGCTCAATTAATATATCAGATCATTCCATCTGAGGTAGGTTTTACAGCTTCTCAAGGTACTGTGCCATATTCATATAAGGCTTTTCACTCTGAAACACTGCAGACCTTTGCCCAGAATTGTGCCTGTATTAGTGGGATTTCAGAGAACCAGAAAAGACACAGTCTCTATGGGTTCTATGCTGGAACAGATTTCAGCTTTTCTTTATGCAATTGTGGAAAGAAAGTGAAATGCAGACTTAGTTTTACCAGCCCAGATGCATCTACTGTCTCTCATTGAGACTGGCACAAAGACACCAGTGGCACATCCTCAGACAGACACTATCCTCGAATGCTTTTCTTCTTTAAAACAAATCGACTTTTTTCTTCTTTATCGCCTTCCTATTTTTAAGGCTGGGAAAGGTCAGCACATGGGCTCTTGCTGCCTACCAGTGTTTGCCACAGATACACCTTTAAGACTGGGTAAGACCAGCAGCTGATATCTCGTTTTTAGTTCAATGCCTTCATTCAGCTTGGCGTTGAGAAACTCCTCCACCTGTAAAGCCTTTCACTGAATTCAGTTTCCTCTGGGATTCTTCCCCGAGACATGCTATTGAAATTCACCAGCTGGGAGTCCTCCCTTCAGCTGACTCAGTGCCTACAGGTGGGAGCTGCTTTCCTGAGCCCCTACAGAGCCCATCCACCCTGCCACAGAAGGACAGTTAGGGTGCACGCATTTCAACTATGGTCCCAAAACACTAAGAACTACTTCGAATGCGCATTAAGAAAAAGCAAGAATAGGACACTTGGTGTATACACATGAAATACCCTCTAGCCAGGTGCAAATAAAATACTTGAAAAAGTGATGAACTTGAGATGAAGCTACAGGACAATTCACATCCCAGAGTTTTGGGGAAAGCAGTGGGCAGTACGCCACATTCAAGTGGGAAGTGAGAGTCAGCAGTGTCATCTGACCGGAGAACAGCAAACATAATACCTCTAATGTAATAAAGGTGCCATAAAATATGTTGGCAGCAATTTTGCTGCCCTTTTACCAAAACTGATGTGAATTTTAAAGAAAATAATTGTTACAAACATGGAAGGAATTAGGCAATAGCAAACTGGGCAGGACTCAATGTGAATTTGCCAGATCAGATTAGACTGATTTTCTTCTTTGCTGAGATAATTAGTATTCACACAGGGAAAGATCTGGTTGATCTAACATCAGGAAATATTTAAATTACTACCGCATAGGTAGTTATTAAACTGGAGAAGATAGGGAATACCTGTGAGAATCATAAGCTGCAGGAAATTGGCTAAAGAGGGTGGCTTGGAAAAGGGTATGAAGCTGGAAGGAAAAAAAAGGTGTGGAGCTTCTCAGCAGTTGGTCTTTTGGTCTCATCTTACATAATGTTCTTGTTAGTGCTTGGAGCATGCTAGTGAAGTTAGCGATCCTGTGAAGCTGGGAGGCCTGACGGAGATGTAATACGGTTAGACACTTGTATTGGCAGAAATGGATAACCTTGCAGACCGGAGTAATAGAAACTGCACAAGTGAATGTCATTCCACAGAGAAAGCTTGTTCATTTCAGGATGGATAGCAAAATCTTCTGCTTTAAGGCATGGATATCAACTAGAAATGATGGGAGAGGAGAAAGATCTGCTTGTTTCCAAGTGCAGAATAGTCACTTCTCACTGTGACGATCAGGAAAAGCATTCCTGTAATGCTGCCACAGTCAGACATCTTTGCAGAAGGGCAGAATTTTCCCTACCAGGCCTTTTCCATGCACTCAGAGAAGGAGCACATTAGGAGGCTGGCATTTATAACACTGTGACAGGGCACTGTGACGAATGGAGCACTCATCCTTGGCAAAACCATTCTCTCAGGTTCCCAAAAATGCCGGTGGACATAACACCCCAGTGCCACTACTATACCAGCGACATTTGGCTTTTAGAGCTCTCTCAGTGGCCATGTCAGAGACTATTTAAAATGAAAGGAATCAGATTCTCGGGAACAAGATGTCAGTGAGAAAGCTGTGCCAGTATGTCATTCTGTGTTAGGTCAGCTGAATGTGAGCCTTCAATGAAATAATATCCAAACATTTTATGCATCTGGACAGTATGCTTACCTTGGAACTAATTCTTCTTTGGCTCCTAAGGTTTTTTCATTTGTCCCACTTAAATTCAGCTTAAATAAAAGCATGGAATGTCAAAAAAAGCCAAACTGCAGGACAAGTCTTCATAAATTATTAAAGATTAGGGATGTCACAGCAGAAATTCTGTCTTTGTACCGTATAAAGCTGTCACATTAAACTTTATGAAGGGCCAGGCTGAAACTAGGGAAAACATTTATTCTGAAATGAACTTACAAAAACACAACCAACCAAAAAAACAACCAACAAAACAAAACAAAACCACAAAAAAACCCAACAACAAAAAAAAAAAACAAAAAAACCCCAAAAAAGCACATCTTGTTTCCAAGCCAAATAGAAGGTACATCTCAAACTTGGTCTTGTACAGCACAATCACAAGGTAATTCAAGCATTAATTCAAGTAAATCTAAAATACGCCCCTAAAATGCAAGAGAACTTTTTCCTTTACTTCAGAGCAGAACAGGACCCATCCTTCTGAAATAAGAAGCTTCCTAAACACATTTGTGTCTCAAGAGAGGATGTGGGAAAAAAAGCAGACACTCAATAAGGATGATCACATTGCATAATACATTATTAAAAGGGTCCTCAAAGTGAAAGCTATAGCATAAAAAACCTTCAGAACCCAACCAGAGACAGTATTGCCACCTAGCAGAATATGAAAAATGGATAAAATTGACTAAAATATCTTTTAAAGATTGGTGAGGAAAAGCTCTTGATTTCCTAACAGAAGGAAAAACCTGAATTATTAATGAAGCTGAGTACTGACTGCTGCTGAAATTGAAAGTAGGCCTGCAGACTCAGACATCTGGCCCTGAGCATGGCTCCACTCCAAGTCTGGGAGAAGACAAGAACAGAGAAGCTTTGGCAAACAGACAAATACACCGTTCATTGGAAATACTTCCACCACAGTGGAGGAGCAAAAGTTCTCCAGTTCTGTCTACCCCAGGAGCACCCTATGACAAATGTCCCATGAATTACTTCACGTTTCAAAACACATCTGCTAAGGGACAGAATCTGGTGAACTGATCAATCAACAGAAAGATCAATCTGGTTTGTAAGAAACACTCTTGAAAATTTAAAAAAAAAAGAAACAGCTGGAGAATACTACAGTGTTTATTTACAAGCCTGTTTATCTGCTAGACACACTTTTCTGAGATGCACATTCAAATTTTGCAAATTTAGCAGGTCTGAGCAGATCCTGGGCTGTTCAGGCATGGCTGGAGCTGAGCTCTGCTTCATCTGCTGCACAGTGGCTCTGTCCAAGGTGGGGCATCACATCTCTGGGTATCAGATTAGAGGCTGTTGGAGTGGCAAAGCAGCCTACCGTTCACTGCCTGCTTTAACATTGCAATGGGAGGAAGGGCTGGCATCCCCTCTATCGCCAAGGAAAGGCTCAGGCCTTATGCAACAGGCTGTTGCTGGGGTCTGTAGCAACAGAAAGCTTCCCTTCCCACATCCCTTCCTCATTCAGCCTTGGAAGAAGAAGTAGGACTAGATTTCCCAGGACCTCTCACAGCCACCTTCCATCCCAGCCCTGCTCTTCTCTAAGCCCCTGCCTCCCCATTCTCTTTCTATAGCAGCAGCAGCCTGGTCCCATATCCTTGTGAAAGCAAAATTCAATTTTGCCTTCTCTATCTAAAAGTCCAAACTAGTAGTGAACTCTGCAGAGCCTACAGGGTTTGGTATTGAGAACTAGTGTTGGTACAGTTTAATGACCTTTTGTATTTCAAAGGGAAGGACTTGACTTTTTGAACATACTCAGCAATAGAGAGGGATGGAGTCTTAGTCAAAGGCTGCAGGATATGTCATGGTCTCTTGTGAGTATCCCAGGTATTCCTGGAAATGCACTTTGGGTCAGAAAATGTTTCAGAGCTCTAATCATTGCTGCTCTCTGTGAGGCTACAGGGCAGGAAGGGCAAGTTTCCCTAGGTGCCCTTTAGGGTGCAAAAACCCTTGTGTTTCTAGGTATTAAAAATAGGATGGGAACCTGACTTACAGCAAGCTACCAAGAACATAAACCATTCTTTAAAGGACTGGAAAGGTTGGGGGCAATTGGCAAGACTTCAGTTTCCTGGGGGGAAGCTTCTCCTCTTTGAGCATGGTGGCAGTGCTTAGTGCCAGAAGCAGAAAGACTCTTCTGGAACCCAAGTCACTGTTGCTGAGGTTTCCCAGGGTAGAGAAGCAGCGAGGAGACTGGTACAAAGTTGCAGTAGCATAGGAATTAAGTTATTTAGCAGTGATCCTTTGGCAGATTATGTGTATCTAGGCTCTGAACCTCTTCGGATTTGAGCGCAACTGTGTAACTATTTTGAATGCATTGGGACAATTTAAATAGACAAAGAAGATACAGTCAATCCCTAAGGTCACATGCCAAAGCTGTGGTACTCCTTCTGCTTCCTGGTATTCACTTACATGGTACGTACCATAATTTGCAAGCTTGGGGAAAAATGACACCTGGAAGGTTTGAGGTTTATAAAAATAAAAAACTATTGCAAGATATTATCAATAGTCCTGCAATTATGAGAGAGTTGCTGGTCATTACACATAGTCATCAGGAGAAAAAGTCGGAGAAAAACTGCAGTAGGGGTAAAACGTAAGAGTTGAGCGTCAACAAAAATAAGGGATAATATAGAATTTCTGCCTCTAGCCCTCTTCAAGGTTAACATGCTGAACAGATACATTTGTCGGACATGCTTTACTAAGTTGTCATTAAACCGAGAAACTAATGTCAAGGTTGTGTCCTGGAAGCAACAGTTTCGGCTTCATGGCCTGGCATATGGTTGTGCAAAGCAGTACCAGTTGTACAAACTAACAGTTGTAAAGGGCAATGTAGAATAAAACTGAAATGGGCCAGCTCAGAGTCAAACTTCTAATCAGAAAGGCGTTAAAAACCATAATTAAGGACAAATTAAATAGGTACTTAAATCTCAGGGAACACTGGTCCTCACTTGGGAAATTTATTTAAAAGGGGCTTAAGGTGCTAATTTTCTCTGAGGTGATGCAAAGGAGAATCAAAAAAAGTTCTCAAGAGGTTAAAAACCAAATTTTACTGGCAAAATAGAAGATCAGGAACTTGGCAAAATTTAAAGCAAACATTCGATCAAAATAAAGCATTTAACAAAGCTTTGACCTGGCAAACTCTAACTCATCCAACATGAAATTACCCAGATGTAAAAGAAGAGGAAATCAGGAGAAGAAAAGCAGAGAGAGAAAGAAAAAAGAGAGAGAGTGAAGAAAGATATAGCTATCACCTTGGATCCAGATTCCTGTCAGGTGCCGTAAAATCCAAAGACAACAGGGACGTGACCATGTGTGTCTCAGGGCAATGGGGTTTATCTGCTCTGGCCTCCTGTGGCCACCTGCCCCCCCCAGGTGGGACTTCCAGTCTGGCCACTCTGGAGCTAGACTGGGGCTCCAGGGTGGGGTGTGGGACATTGCTGTCCCTATGCTAGTGACTGACAGCCATTCTGGGCTGGACTAGAGGGTCCAGTGGGGTGGAAAGTGAGCAGTGCATCATCCCACCTTCACAGAACTTGCTCTGGCCCACTTCCTTTCACACACACTTCAGTTGTTTTGAGCCAACAATAATTTTCTCCAGTGTCCGGCAGATACTGAAAGAGCTCCTTTACACCTAGAACTGAGACTGTTGTACTGATTTCATATACAGACATATAAATTATCATCAGCACACATGCAGAACAAAACATCACAGTCAACATCAGTAAACATTAATTTAAGGAAGCCAGGCTTCTCAGAAACGCCTGAAAATCACGGATTAGCATCTGCTTTCCAGTCCATGCAGCATCATGATGGAAAACTCTGACCCCTGCCTCTCATTTGGAATTCAAGTAGTTTACCTCTCAGCAGCACTTATCAAATTCAGACTT
This sequence comes from Callaeas wilsoni, assembly GCA_013398955.1. Classification (NCBI taxonomy): domain Eukaryota; kingdom Metazoa; phylum Chordata; class Aves; order Passeriformes; family Callaeidae; genus Callaeas; species Callaeas wilsoni. The sequence goes on from VWPU01003071.1 coordinate 87,651, forward strand.
TCCTTCTAATCCCCTTGTTGCAAGTTTCACAAAAATCCTGGTATCACTGCCATTTATGATCACATCTGGTTTGAACTGAGCCTTTGATTTTCCCTGTAGCTTAGCAGCAGAGCTCAAGCAGCAGAACAAGGACTGCAAAGTTGATACATGTGAATGGATATTTTGAGGAAAGGATAAGAATACTTTACAATTCAATAGCATACTCACCTGGATCTGGGGCTTTGATTATACTGAGATGCCAAGTGATGCAAAACACAATTTATTTCTGTTCTTTGCCCTCAGATACCCATACTGTATGAGCGAGATTATAACTACAGGGTTGGCATGTAAATAATTTATTTGAAGGATATCATTAGCAACTTGCTGTGTTCTCAGTTGCCCGCCTCTTCCTATCCACCTCAGTATTTGTTAAGGATTGTATATTGGTCTCATTTTAGAACATTTCTTTGTTTAGTTGTCTATAGGAAGCAAATTTGCAATGCATAGTGGCCAGATTCTTTAGCATTAGCATACATTAGTTCAAACTTCTTTTCTAAGTGGAGTGTGAAAACAGTCATTTCTTCTCCTCCACACTCCTGGAGGGGGTGGGAGGGCTAGACAACTCCTCAGTTTAACTGGAAGTAATCTGTGCTTTATGAACATTCTAAAGCACAAGGAAGGCTGTATACCATGCACACCAACTAACAGGACTTTTCTTGCAGGAGTCCTCAGCACTGATATCGCTGTTGTAACACAGTAGTAATATGCAACCTCTTTTTGGGTTAGTTCAAGCATAAACCAGTTATTTTAAAAATAGGATTCCACCCTCTTCAATTACTGTTCTTGAATAGATGCAGAGTCCTACCACATTCAAATGCTGGTTGCCTATTCATAGATAAGTCCCTTGGTAGTACCGGAATATATTACACAGAAAATGGATAGCAACTCTTTCAACTGATTGCAATTCTTCTGCCCTGTATATTTTTTTTAAAAAAATTATTTATTTATTTTTAGGTTTTTTTAAAAAATTTAAACAGAAACTATAAAATAGAAGACAAAATCAGTGCACAAGGGTAGAAGGACCTTGCATATTTGTATAGTGTTCTTTTCTGGGTGTATCACTACAGTGAGAACTGTAACTAAAATATCACCATAAACCCTAAAAAAAGTATATGCCTACAGTGTGTTAGCACCCAGCTCTCTCAAGGCAGTGCACTTTGCAGAATCAGAAGAAGATCATGAAAATCTCTCCATCCTGAATATACAGCTGCTCTGAAGCTACACCAGCCATTTAGGCTTCCATTACTGACACAGCTATCCAGGCCCTAGATGGAGAGTTTACACCCAGCATACCTTAGTAGCAGTAAATGGCAGGAGATATGGCAAAGGGGTTTTGCTAAGCGCAATTGAAATTCTGCTGTGACTCTCACCCCAACAGGAAGTGTAGTAGTAAAACTGCATGTGCCTAGGAGTGCTGCAAAAGTTTTTCTCTGCTGGAGGAAGCGAAACTTGAGCACAGGCATTTATGCAGCCCTTTGAATACTTGCAATAGATCTACACAGAGCTGTAATTTTATTGCATACTAAGAGTTATTTGAGTGTATGACAGATTGCTTAGGTGGTCTTGTACAGGTGCATATAGTCTTAGAAAGAAAAATGGTTTCTGCACACAGGTCAGAGCTTCATGAACAGCAAAGGAATTTAGCTTGTAGGAGTGACTAATATGATAGCATCATACTGCTGTTCATTTAGTATCACCTGTATCAATTACAATGCACACATTTCCAAAACAACACAGATATTGCATTATTATACTTAACCGTCTTCTTCAAGAATATTTTTCTTTGGTTTATAAAGAAAAGTGAGACTAGAATGGGTACTCTAGAGGAAAAGAATTACAGATTTTCTGGAAATGCTTATAAAAGATTTTATATCTCAATATGTTCTCTGTAAAGTGAAGAGGAACAGAGGATGCACTCCACATACTTCCTGACTGAAAAAGGAGTTATTTATCTTTAAACAAGTCTCTACCAAAACAAACAAACAAAAAAAGGATATAATTTTTTTCAATTGTAACAACAGTAGCTTTTAGGAACTTCCTATTTTCCTCAATTATTGTTGGACTGCACAAAAGGAAACGAAGTAGATGTGCCACGTAGTACAGAAAGAACAAAATATTGCCTGGAGGCCTCAATTCAAGAGGCCTGGCCTTGTTTTTGGACTTCTGTAGAAGAAGCAAGACATGCTTGTGCAGAAGTGCACTGCTGCAGACACCCAGTCCTTCAGCCTGATGTCAGCACATTCCCTCTGAGAGAAGGGGGCATTAAAGCTCAGTCTGTCTTACAGAAACATTTCGATGGAGGGCAACTGAACATTTGTTTCAGTTGCACGGTGGACTAGACAGAAGTTGAAGCTCTTCCAATTGCTTTTGCTTTTTAGACTGAAGGACCAAGCCTGAAAATTTCTGGCAAATAAAGAGAAACAGGAACACTGTGTTTATATGGCCTTGCAAACAAGCTATGGATCATTCATTACTGCTTCAGTTTAACACAACATGTAGGACTACCAAAGCCATACATGTACTAATTTTATCTGTAATTGGCTTAACAAGAAAAATAAAGTGGAGACACTGAAAAATGAGAACCAATGAGTCTGTATGTACCAACAGAAGCAAAATTAGTGAAGAATTAGACTGGTTATATAAACCTAAAAAACTCCTAAAAAAAGAAACCTCAATCCCTTTTAATGCCCTTTCTCTCTAGATAGAGAGGACAGTTGTCACTATTGGCCGTTGGGGTGATTATATTGCTTATTACCAGTAGATAGCACATCTCAGCACATTCATCTGTACTCTGTCCCTTACACAGATGTCCCTTCCTGTGCTAAAGCCTAGTGAAAGAAAATGTTGTCTCTCAATGTCAGCAGCAAAACAACCATTATCTTCATCTGGGTCAGGATTTCACCAGCTGTCTGCCTCTTGACTTTAACTAGTCAAGACAAAGTCAACTCTCAACTTCAGCTAGCCTTTGGACAAATAAATTTGGGTATGGCATTTTGCATAGAGTAAGAGTTATAAAAAAATTATGTGTAAGAGAAGGGGGACAGAAATCCAACCCAGACAGATGTCTTCTGCAGACTCTCCAATCTTCTCTGCACTGGTTAACACAAAGACTGAAGCTGTGCTGAGCCTTAGCGCCAAAACTCATCTTGGGGACTCACAGTCTCAGTGCTAATCTCAGCTAACTCCCAGATTGCTTCAAATTAGGAAAAATGATTTTAGTGTGACAAAACAGGGTCTAGAAAATTCAAATATGAGAAGAGCTAAACATAACCTTTCTTTAATTGATTAAAAGCAAGGTCTTCCCAGCTGAGCAAAGTCTGATTCTGTATGTACTGAGCAATCCAGGAAAAATCTCAGCCTACAAAAGCAGCTTTGTAGAATTCCACATTAAAATGTTCTAATTCATCTCCACATTTCACTTTTTTTTTATATTGAGAACACATGGTTATCTATTTCAATTTTTAATTAATATTAAATCAATTTGAATAAGTACTTAAAAAGATTTTTAAAAAATACATTAAATGGTAGATAATTTAATAAGTACACCTAGTAACACAACAGGGTGCTTACACTACCTGTTATCCAGAAGAGAAACTCAAGGACATTCAGTACCCTGACGCAGTACCATAATTATATATGCTATATCTATATTGCACCAATAAAGGAAGTTAAACTAGGAAAAAATCAGAGTTCAATATGACAAAAAAAAAAAGTTGCCCTCTTCCCTAAAAGTGAGAAAGTAATATGCAAAGTGTAATTATGATTACTGTAAATGAGCCAATTTCAAAACATTACTGAAAAAACTTACTTGATCATCATTTTTTTTCCCTGTGAACTTCTTAAATTTTTAATAAATTATTATTTCTTAATAATAAGCCAGTTATTTTGGCTTGGGCTCTTCACATCCTCTAAACTGGGTACCAGAACTCAGCTGTGGCCACTTCTGAAAGTTTTTTGTCACAAAAAAGAAAAATCAAACAGAAGGCTGTTGCATTAGGCAACACAGAGCCTGTTGTTTGAAATCAATAATGTGCATTTTACCAGATCACAGCTACAGCTGGTAACAGACAGAACACCTATGTGTCCCTCTCTGTGCAGAATTATTTTATGGCTTTCAGGTCCTCTTGCCTTTGTCACAGAGCAGCTGTGCCAGGGTCTTCCAGGACCACAGACAGCTGTTATTTAATAGGGACTCTAAGCTGCTCAAAGGATGAAGACACGTGCTATTAGTTACGAGATGGAATCTACAGTTCCCTGAAAGAAGGTTGTAGTGAGGCGGGGTTTGGTCTCTTCCTCCTGGTAACAAGCAATAGCACAAGAAGAAAGGGCCTCAAGTTGCACCAGGGAAAGTTTAGATTGGATATTATAAAAAACTTCTTCACTGAAGCAGTAGACATGCAGGGGACTGCCCAGGGAACTAGTAGATTTGCCATCCCTGGGAGTGTTCAAATGGTGTGAGGATGTGCGCATGGTTTAGTGATGGACTTGGCAGTCCTGAGTTAAGGACTGGATTAGGTGATCTTAGAGGTCTTTTCCAACCTTAATGGGTTTATGATTTTAAGTTTTCCAAGAAAAAAATTTTCCTAGTAAGCAAAGAGCCTGGTAGCAATCAGATTCTTTGTACAACTTCATTATATTGCCTTGGAAGGAGTGGCTTTGGAGCTGCTTTGACAGGCCAGGAGGGAGTTTGACAGGAGGTATTGCTGCACTGCCATGCATCAAAGTGCTAACAGTGCATCACTGGGGTGATCAGCCCTGGTTTTAGTGTAGAAATGTAATATGTTAAGTCTGTGGCAAGCAATCCCCAAACATGGCAAACATGGGAAACACATTTGAGTGTCAGGCTGCTTCAATAGGCAACTGTAGGCAGAAGGAGGAAGGAGGCTGTATCAGTTACTAATTAAAAAGACATCTGGGAAGTGAAAAAAAAAAGTACCTGGCTGATGGGGATATTCTTGTTCTACCCTTAAAATGGAAATATTCCCATTAGACTCAGTCCAGAAAACTGGGTGTTTCTTGTTTCATTAGAGTGATTGAGAAGGAGCCTGAAACTCTAAAAGCATATTGCTTCCCTGCCTCTTAATTTCCCTCAGATTGCACTTTTCCAGTGTGCATATTAAATACAATGTGGCTTTAGATGCTGATGTAAAAGTTATTTTGTGGCTGGGTGTTCTGTGAAGTTAATTAGCTGTATACTGTATCTGGACTCAGACCAGCAAACTTTGCTCACTCTTTTCAAGCAAGACCCTCCAAATAACTTGTGAAAAGTTACTAAACAGGCCAGATTTTATTCCTATCTACTATATCAAGCAGTGTATGGAAAATTAAAGGTTTTTACTACAAAATCTTTTCTGTCTCCTCAGTTGTGTTGCACTTGTGACACTATTTAGTTAAAATTGAAATTTTGAAATAGAATTCAGAATTTTATTGTTGGTTCATAAAGCCTATTCTTTTTTCAGGTCTGCCTCATTCTTTGCACTTAGTAATAATCTTGAAAGAGCAACTTGAGTTGCAACTGAAATACAATTTAATTTACATGTACCTTCTATTAAGTATAATTGTTTTATAATTACCACTTGCAATTTGAAAATGCCTCTTTCAGAAACTCAATAGCAATAATTTGTCAGCAATATTTTCTTTGTAATTAAGAGCGACTTGGTTAAAAAAAAATGATCCTGCTAGCCAGACATGCCTTGCAGACAGTACTTGTGTATGAAATTATATTATCTGCTGCACAGTAATTTAACTCACACCATTTTACACTTGAGCTTTCTTCTTTCGAAGTTTCTCACTATTTAATTTGCCTAATTTCTGAGATAGCTGTGTACAAAAGCAGACTATGGACAGTGTGTCCTGGGTTTTGGTGGTGGTGTTTTAACCTCAGTGCCAGCACACTCAATCATTCCAGCCCTAACCAACAGAACTACTTGGAAATGATCATTTGTTCCATAGCTGGGATGATTAAAGTGACGGAGGGGGAAACAAAAAACAAAACCAAAAAAACTCAAAGTAGCAAGCATTTTCCGCTAATGATTCCTTTCTTCTGTTACCACTTCAAGCCACAGCTAGAAATAAACTCCAGAGCTGGCAGGTGCTGGAGAATACTTCCTTCATCTTTCAGATGTTCACAGGCCTGCCTAAAGGACATATTAGTGCCAAATCAAGAGGGAAGCAGGAATCACTTTGAGTACTGAAATCCCTGCTGGGAAGAGGCTGAAAATATTTTCACATTTCTGCATAAACAGGTATAAGTGACAAAAAATGTTAGATATATTCTGTCTCCTTCCCTTTTAACCTCAAAGCTTATTTCCTGCAATTTAACTTTAACAACAGTCATTAAGCAATGATTTAACCATTAAATAACTTGAGAACTACAGGGAGAGGAGACAAAAATATAATTAGGAAAGCAAACTATCAAGTGCTAACATTGCAGTGTCATTCAATACCAGAATGTGTTCGTATGGGAAGCTTAAATGGCAGACAAAGTGGGACTGTGACTCCCTACGATGCCTTTAGTTTTTATCTCCAGAGTGCCTCCAAAAAGTTTATGAAGGTCTTTGACCTCTTTTCCCAAGAGGCAGCCCCGACATTTTGAGAGATTGCTTCAGTTTATACAAGGTTTGGAGTGTCTCCCATATTTTCCATTTTTCTCTGAACACTTTTGGTCCTTTGCTTTGTAAGGGAGAAAAGTTTTTCTTAGTAATTCAAGTAAATAAATACTCAAACTGTAAGTTATTGCCTCAAAAATACCATTCATTTGGAGAGAACAACCTTCTTTCAGAAGCAGCTTAGCATTTTAGAAAGAGAAAAATGGTACAGTCATGCATCAGGAAAGCTCAGATGTGTTTAAAGAAGCCAGGCATATTAACATGGGTAGACATTTTATATTCAGCAAGTAATAACTGTTTGCCAGTTGATAAGGCTGACACAACAAGATGCAGTTTATAAGGAAGTCTGTTGTGGATTATACATTGAGAGCAGTGGGCAACACCCTTTTTGCACAGATCGAAGGTAAAAGGATGGTATAGCATTACCCCGCACCTGAGCAAATAGTATGGCTTGTATAGCGAATGAAGGAAGTAGAGGTCTTTTGACCTACCTGCACAGATTAATCCTATCAGAGGATTGCTGCAGTCCTAATTCTTCAACTACACTTCTGATTTTATGCATCCATCTTAAAGCCATTTATGAGCTGGATACGTAGCCAATGAAAAAAACAAAGCCTGTTCCACGGGACAATCTGTCACATCCAAAAGGAGGCAGGCTCTGTGCATGGGAGGGCTCACGAATTGAAAGAACTTTCTTCTCTGCATCAGCTACATATGTCCAAGCCAACTTGCCTAGACTTGTTTCAGAGAACAAAGTTCAGGCAAAATGAATCCTATTTCACCATATGTAGTGCTTCTTATAAGTGAGCAGGCAGATTTAACCTCACTAAAAGTCTTACTCGAGAGACTGAAAATGCTATTGCAGTTTCTCACTGGTCTATCAACAGCTGCAAGCCATTAAGGCATGCAACACAAAATTAAACAACCTCACTGAAAAATAAACTATTACTTGTAATAGCATTTATGCTGGTATTAAAATTAGAACCCAGAAGAAATGTTAAGTTATGATTCTACCACTACTGAAAGAGATCAGAACGTCCTTATAAATCAACATCTGATCAAGGAAAAGAAAATATGGCAATGATTGCAAAGGTTTCTCTGAATGTCTACACACTGTATTATATAATACAGTGTATGCACATGGAAGTGCTGGTCATATTGTGTCAAGACGTATTTACAGGGAACAATCATATTCCTTCTTCTCAGATGACAGCAGTAGCTGGAGGGACTCAGGCATATTTGCTTTGGTTTGGCACTGCTCTCAGAGGGGTGCCCGCAGTGGGTGTCCTCTGCATGACGCCCTGCCTACTATTCTGGTCACGGCACAACACGGCATTAAAAGCTGGATCAAACACTAATATAGAACTTTTAACATTGAGTGTAAGAGGCGAGATTGCTAGATAAAATTGAGCTAAAATGCCTCAACCTTATCACAACCAAATTGTCTTTTGACCTTCCTCAGATTAAGCCTTTCAACAGAATCTGAATTTAAAAAAAAAGAAAGAAAAGTAGGTTTTGGCAAGGGAACCTTTTTTGATTTGTTTTGTGATGCATTCTGACCACTTTTAGTGCACAGACAGGGCTCAAAGCTCACTGCAGTGGGCCAGTAGGGTCAAAGCATTAGATGTAAAACCTGTCATGGCTAAGAAGGCAGCAGCATGTCTTCCTTTATCCACCTCATTACTAGGCATTTTTCTCATCTTTCTCAGGAAGAAAAAGATAAATGTATAGTACACAAGGATGTGCCCACAAGTCAATTGGACCCATAGCATCAGGAAGGCAGACATACAATGAGAGGGTTTTAATTGCTTTTATTAATAACATTTAAAAGTAATATGCAACTCTGCTAGTGTTTTAATCAGCCTTAAAAATGTAATTGCACAGAACCCTTATGGTTCAAATGATGTCAATATTTCAGGATGCCCACATGCAGAGAGATGCTACCAGCAGATAATATTGCTTGTGTTTCTTAGTAACTGATAAAAATTGTTAATTTATAAGGAGGGAGCCTCTCTGAGTCACCTTAGCTTTATGTTAAGATCCTTATAAAGATATGCTCCAAGACATGCCATATACAACCAAAGGAAGCAAAGTGCAGGTTAGACCTCTACTCTTCCTAATTGCCTGTTTTAGAATGACAAAATCAAATAATTTCAAAGCAAATCATGCAGTTAGGGATCAATATAATTTCTTGTGCATTTTTAAATTTGCACACTTATCTTTTCCTTTCTACTAAAGGCCTGCTTGGTGCTTAGCAACTATGAACTATCTGAACTGTTCACTACAATCACTGCAACCCAGTGAGAGAGGTTTACAGAAAAAAATTTAAAAGGTTATGGAATGAGCACGTTGGGAACTCTACTATACCAAGTCATAAAAATGATCCAGAATTAGCCAGTTCGTCCCATATGCTGCTATGGATTCAGAACACAACACAAATTCTCCTTCATTCTTGCACATGTATATTTCATATATACATAAAATACATGCGTATACATATATGAGTATGTATATACGTGGGGCGGTTTTTTCTGGTTTTTTTTAAATGAAGTTCAGTGAGCACATGGAGGATCTAAGTGGGTGCATAGCTATAGCTGATACCTAGAATAAACTTCCAGGTAAATAAACAAGGAATCCCTGACCCAATTGCTCAGAGCTGAAAAAACGAAAAAACTCTTCTTCCTCACAGCAGAAAAATTACTTGCAGAAAGCCAGAACTCTTTGTAAATTTAAAGAAAAACTTGGTAAAGACAAGAATCATGTCCACTCACTCAAAGCCATGTAAAACCACAAGATTGAAAGCATGGGGGCAATAAATGTCATCTACTGAGAAATCCTTGAGATAGGGAGCAAAAAGAGTTCAATATCGCTACCTGATACTTTAACAGAGGCAGCCCTCAGAAAGTGGAAGATGTGCGTCCAAAGGAACAGAATGAAAAAGATCATGAACTCCTACAGACTAAAACCTAAATACATAGTCAGGCAGACATAAATACTTCAAAGCACAATTGATAAAAGTAATACATCCACAGAGATATATATTGATTGCAAAGTCAATTGATAACAATGTAAGAGCAGAAATGTATGAAGAGAGGACGTCATTTCTTGCACAGCTTTTCACTCTGAGAGAAGCTGGGAAGATTCCCTTGTCAGAACAAAAAAAAAAATGGTGGGGGTCTTTTGAGGGAGTCTGTTGTTTTTTAAAATGAGTGACTCAGAGGAGCTGTCTGAAATTGAAGTAACTGTAGAATAAGTTATGAAACAAATTCACAAAATGAACTTAACAAATTGCCAAGTCCAGATGGTATTCACCCAGGAGCTTTAAAGGAACTCAAGGATGAAATAACTGAATTACCAAGGATAGTGTGCAGCTCTCATTGCATCAGTATCAGAGTACCACGAAAAACGTGATGACAATTTTTAACAAACAGTTTCAAGGCCCTCTTGACCTGTAGTGGGCAAGTAAATGGCAACTTCAAAAAAAAACCTCAGAAATATTAGGCATTTGAATGATCAACTTCAGGTATCAATAGTCTTTCTGAAGAAAAATTATGCCTCACAAAACTATCTTTTGAAGGGGGCAAGAAACTCTGTAGATAAGTCTGATAAAGCTGAAAATACCTACTTCGATATCCAAAAGGATATCTTATTAAAGTGGTAAAAACAAGCAAGTATAGTATAAAGGAGGAATGTGCTAACATAGACAGATAATCAGTTGAAAGTGGAAACTGAAGTTGGAAGTAAATGGTCATTTCTTGCTGACTAATGGTTCTACCTGAATTCATGCTGATTCCCATCCTGGTAAAGTACCTGAGAGAGGGTGAGAAATGCAGTGAGAAAGTTTCATTATTTTGTTAATATTAAGTTATTAAGGATGAGGGCCAACAGAAAAACAGCAAGGCCAAAGAGCTGAGTGGACAATAAAAGAGCAGGGGAAATTCAGTGAAGGCAATTATAAGGAATGCACAGAAGACAAAGCACAATTCCAGCTTCACATATAAACGATGGTCCTTACCATTTTGCTGACCATTACCACTCACAAGTGGTATCTCAAGACTGTGACAGAAATAGGAACATAGGATATATCTATATAAACATAATAGGAAGCTCCATGAGCACAACAGCTCAATTCTTTGCAGTGCTTAAAAACTTAAAGTTTAGGCACTATTGGGCGATAAGCAGAGAAAAATATATGACCTACATGATGCCACAGTTCATTTGGTTCATGAGTATTACGAGATCATGAGTGCAGTCTCTGCATCTCTTGTGGGAGCCTAGAACATATTCAGAGGTGGAAAGCAACAAAGAATAAGGATACAGGATTGGACAGCTCAGCCACAAAAAGACATGACAAAAGGGGGTTATGGTAGAGGTGTACAAAATCATGACATTCATGAATGGGCTAAAAAGGCATCACTAGTTTGCCCTCTTTGCCAATAAAATAAATGAAGCATTAAAGAAAGAAATTTGGAGCCAGGTTCCAAGCAAACAAAAGGATAAAGGTTCATTTTACAACATTCCTTAACACAATAATAGATGCAGCTGGAAGAATATTCAGGGTTACCAGTGTTCCTACTCTTTTCACTTTTCCACATGCCTCGATTTGTGGCCACTATATTAGCCAGGATGGTAAGCCAATCCCTTAGTCTGACTGGTAGTCTTTTTTCTATTGTCATATTGAGATGCATGGCACCTCACTTCCAGATTAATTCAGATACATCTCAACTACAGATCCAGAATAGCAGTTTATCTGGATTTCAGAAGAAACACTGTTTACCACAACCAACAGCTTTTCAAGGAGAAGGTATCATGAATTTGAATACCATCTCTACAAAAACAGGCATGTAACAGATGAAGAGATTTTAAAAGAAGAGGAATATCTTGTAATTCTTTCACTGCAGTTTCCTCTAGGCAATTGACAACCAGATTTTCTGTTGCTAAATATCAGTAGAGCTTCTGTCATTTCACTGCAGCTCCCCAGGAACACCCAGCAAAGAATCTTAGAAACTAAATACCAGCGCTCTCTGTCCTTGTTAATTAGATAATTCTTGAGACTGTTCCTGGAAATGGGAATGTGATGGTCTATGCTGTTGTTACAATGGTCCTACCAAACAGCACCATACAAAACCTCATAGAGCACAATTCTAAACCAAAGATATTCCAGGGACCCTTACCAGGCTAGTTTGCACATGGACATGATAGTTTGAGATCATGGGAGAAGACAGGACTTTTCCATCAAAGAAAAGACTGACGGGAGGGAGGAGGAGGGAAACGGATGTGGGAAGGAGATGGTTAATATTCTTTCATGCCATGAATCTATACCCAGATTTCATTATACTGTTGCAATTTCTATCCCACAGATTCTTCTCTTAGCTTCCTGCCTTAGTATCCTGGCAAGCCCTGTTGCTCAAACACTTTGGTCTTTCTCTCCAACTGGTTTAAGGGCAGAAGCCCTTCCCACACGTAACGCTCCTCTTGAAATCCTCCTCTTTTCCACATTACTTCACCATCTGCAGCCTCTGCAGTGGAGAAGCAGCTATGGGTATATGACACAAGATCCATTTTTTTCATTATTGTTACCTGTGCAAATACTAGAAAAGCTGGCAAATTTCAGGAATATTCCAGTCTTTATATATATTTTTATATATAGTACTTTCATGAAGTGCTGAGAAGCCATGTTTCTAGGATGAATATCTATTCCACTAACTAACTTTTAAATTTCCTCCTGCCCCTTGCACTTGAGGTAGCATGTATAGAGCTCTACAGTAACCTGTATAGATGTATGCAGCCTACTCCCCTACCCAAATGAGTGTATGTCTGTCTTGCCCTCGTCTGTAACTTACAAAGTGGAAAAAGTTTCAACTGAGACTATGTGCTGCATAACACACGTGCTGTGTGTCCAGAGCTTGTGTAGCCAGGGAAGGGCTGGATGTACAGCTCCCACCACCTTCAGGAGACAGCTGCGAACAGTAAGTCACTGGTATGCAGTAAAAAGACAAGAGATCACCAGTCTCAGCACTCTGAAGTGCATTTCCTCCTGTTAGAGATGAGCATTATGGGATCTAATGATTCAAAGGGGCTGTCTAGTATCCCTGCCACCCTCCACAATCCTCTAGAAAGCCCATTCATGGAATATGTGACTCCTTCAAGGCCAGTGAGAAGCTAGGGGTGAGTGAAGGTGTGTTTCTCTGATTTACGTTCTCCAGTGGTTTTGGTGACAGATTTGACCCAACTGAAATCCTGACTGTGATGAAGACGGAAGTCTTAATGCTGTTAATATTTCTGTTGGCTACTTTGCAATGAAACAATAACGTAGGTATTTCCATAAATAGAAGAAAGGGCAGCAAGACGGGTTCAGTTCAAGCTAATCAAGTAACTTCAGGAATAACATCACACACCACGAACTCAACACTAAACAGCTGAAGTAAAGAAGTACGTATGGTCTCCAGATAGAAACTGAGACAAAAACCATCCCAATAAAACTTTATTTCTTGTTAAAAAAATAATCAGCTTAAATTCTGTGTGAAGATGCCACAGTTTTTTATCTCATTAGAGGATGCTAGAAATCTTTCCCGTATTTCTGACAGTCATCTCCATGCCTATTCAAGCCGCTTGGACATTGACTCAAAACCAGCCCAGCTGAGAGTCTTTCCAGCTCTCCTGTTCTCTCCTCTTAGGAAACTCCATCCAATTAACATAACTCAGTTTAAGAGCATATGAGGCCACTATGAGCATTGAACTTTTTGAAATTCTTACATGATTTAGTCTGGCATTTACTTGTTCATAATGAAAGGCCCTTTTACACAGCACTTGAATACAAATATTCTAGCTAAGTCATGCAGAAAATCTACACTTTTTGAGGTAGCTCATAAATAGTATGAATTACTGGCTCACTCCTAAATGATACCAATATAGGCACTTGTACAAGTGACACTTTTACAAGTAGAAGTGGTTTATCCTCTTCCAACATATGCCAATATATACAAATAATGTAATCTCATCTGTAGGCAAGGCCTCACTCCACCTGTTTGTTCCAGTACCACGAACAACCTGCTCTGAGCAAATCCATTCCCCCCGCTATTCCCTGCAGAACAGAAGAGCACCAAGACCTGTCAAAGGCTAGGGGTCCATATCTAAAACAGAGTCCAGGGACTCCCATCAAGATAGCAAGACAGCCCCACAAAGCCTCTTCCTAACCTTGCGAGAAGGGAATCCAAGGGAATTATTTTTCTGTCAGAGGTACTGCTTTGCACATATATAGAAGTATACACTGGGATTATGTTGTTTATTTGTTTTCTCTCCCCTGTTTCAGAGCTGAAGGATACACTTCAGTCAATCTCTTCCTACTCCAGAGACAGCCTGACCAATCTCAGGGCAGTCTTTACACCCTTTTCCGCATCTTGTATTATCAAATAGAAAGGAGACCCCTATGTTGATGCAGTTTTTCAGATGGAAAAAAAAAGATTATATTTACCACCTCAAGAGTCGAATAAATAATTTTTCTGTCAGTTTGGTTATATTAAGTAGAAATGCTGAAATGGAACTGATTCAAATAGAATTGACCACATTATGTCAGATTTCAAAATCTGTTAGCTCTGCTGAAAGAATAAGAACATTTATATTTACCTTTGGAGGTTTTACTTATTTTGCGAATTAAACAACAGTTGGGAAATATAATTTCAAAGGAAGTGACATTTGTTGTTAAGGGGATTTTTAAAGCGCATTCCTGCAACAAACGGAAATTTAAAGTCAACATTTTCTTCCTGGCAAAACAGCCCTGGATAAAGATGAATAAAACCTGAGATAAAAATAAAATTGAGATATAAATGGAAAAAAATAATAACATTTCCTCTCAAAGAGCCTAAAGACTCCCAAATCAGAAGTAGTCAGTATGTAAATAAAGACTTAGATAGGAGGGCCAAATATCTACTCTGTTCTGGGAAAGAACTGTAAATCTCTCTTAGCCAAAGACTTGATGCCAGGAAAAAGCATTGTCAGTGGTGAAACTGAGGACTGAGAAAAGACATAAAAAATTGCTTTAAGTGGGGACTGGGTCTTTTCAAAACACACTCCTAAAGCAAAACAACTCACCTCCATATCAGCTGGATGACTCCTGAAACGATTGAACATCTCCTTTCTTTTGAGAGCAACATGGTTTTTATTTTGTGGTTTTGAATATATTTTTTAAATTAAAAAAATAAAATGTTGAGAGATTCTGGCACTATGTCATTCTATCATATTAACTTTACTATAAAGTTAATGTGAAGAGACTATAAAACCACAGAACTATGTTGAACATTAAGACAGGTCAGGGAAACTATAATTTTGAAAGAAGAAGCCCCTTCAGTAAACAAAACAATTTAAACAGGAAAATGTTCCCCCACTCCCCCACTGTCTTGGAGTACCCTGTGATAAATGACATTCAGTAGATCCAAACCCTTTTTTTCCACCTGTGGAGGAAGTGTTTTAGGGTAGCATGACATAGCCCTCTGAACAATATTATAAATATAAAGAACTTCCTCATTGCACCACAATTTTTGCAGCAGTGCACCACTTTTCTTCTTGTACATGTCAAGATTTTCATCCTTCTTACCTCTTCCCAGCACCTCCCAAGTATTTAAGAAACAGAAACCTACTGGTGGCTGGTCCACCCCCCCACAGCTCACAGCATCAGGGGGCAATTACAGACTACCCACCTGAATCACAAGGGTTTGCACAAGGCGGTCTGAGGGTTTCCAGATGATGATTATGGACACAGAGAAAAGCTTGAGAAACACTTAGGAGGAAGTTTAAGAATTAACCCCATTAGAGTGCCTTCTTAGCAAGGTGATAAAATGGAGAGTGATATGCACCATTTCAAACAAAACGACTCCCACTCCCAGTCTGATATCTGCAATCATATCCAAGTTGCTTATCTGTATTAGAGAGCCTGGGCTTTATCTTCCAAAAGCTTTCTGGGCACAGCAGCAGACATTTAGGTACCTTTTCATTAAAGTAGCAAAGGTCTATTAGCATATCTGTCCTACTGAGATTTTTTTTTTCCAGAGAAAAATTACATCCCATATCTCTGAACTGTCATCCAGCCTTAGAAAAAGAGCCCCCTGCATGTGTCCTACAGAGTTTTCTAAGGGAATAACTCAGAGAAGGGAGGTCAAGCCATCATTTCAGCAGACGATCAATTCAGTAGCATAATTATTTCCAGACAAAGCATACAGTTCATATTCATGTCAGACAAAATCATTTTCAGTATTACAAAGCTCCTCCTAAGATTAGTAGTCCCACTGTATGGGATGAGGTACAGAACAAGCAACTCAGGAAGAGCACAGCAAAAATGGGGTACCTGTAAGGTGCAAGAAGCAGGGAACTGAAAATAAAGAGGGCATTTTTATTTCTGCCATCTAGGAACTAAATCTAAGTTACATCTATTAATGAAGTATGTGATTTTGAAATGTCATATTATTGGGGCTATACTCACTAAAACAGAAAGCAAGAAGATACTAATGAGAGAGGTCACCTGCCTACACAAACAGGAATTCTGCCTGGTTTGGCCCAGTACTATTAATGAAATCAAGACAGGAAAGACTGGAATGGCATATGGCTGACAGATGCAAGCATGTAATTTGATGGTGCTGTGGAAAGAATGACTCAGTACATCATTATCAATTTAGTATTTTTCAATTTCTTAGGAGAAAAAGACCTCACTTCTGGTTCAGCCATTTAGAAGTTACCCTTTCCATGAAGGCAGTATGTGTGGGGTACTTTCCAAATGTAACCTTTATCATAAGTTATACCACAATACAAGGGATGGTTAGAAAGGACTTTATGAGGTGGCATAGTGTGTGCTCAGGTTCAGCTTCGGTCTTGTAATTTCTGATTAATGTTTGTCGGATCTGTTCTTAAGGACCTTCTCAGCTTTGAAGTCTAAGAATATATCTCATTACCTTTACTTTTAGGTTGTTGCTCTGTTTGAGTTAGGGTTTTTTTGCCTAGCACCCGATCTCTAGCTCTGTTGCTGCAATTAAAGCTCACTGAGCAAAATGCTCCATGAACTCACAGGTTTTTGCTTTATTTTTGAAGTGTTGAGATCATATTATTCCTTCATGCTATGCAAAAACCAAATCAAACCAACAAAACAAGAAAACAACCTTTCATACAAAGAATCCAACTCGATATGTCCTTCAGTTTTGAAGCTGTAACATTGATAACCACATCCAGAGAGCAGCTTATCTGGAGATAATAAATTTTTTGTCCAACCCAGGTTCTTAAAGACCACATTTCCCTAGCTGATTCACAAGAATTTCATGTGAAGAAATGTCAAAAGAACTGTTTCCTTTTAGGGCATCATCATGCTGTCCAGGCAGAAGTCTTAAGTTCACAGATAAATACTTAATGCTCTAAGTTAACTGCAGGCTATGGGAGATGGATAATAGACCTTTCAAATTATATTTTGGTATTAAAAATTGTAGGCAGTGACCCTGTACGCCTGCTTGCTCCATCTTTGTTTTACAGTATGCATCTCTTGGAGGGAAGTCCAGAAAGATTATGGGATGGTGGTATATGACTAAACAAGTCCACCTCAGTTTTTTGCCAATATATTTTTGTTGAGTCCAGTCTAGTCTACTCTTTCACATCAGTAAGGCTGGTACTTGACTTTCACTTGGCATTGCAAAGTGAGCAGCAGCTTGAATTCTGAGTCATCTGGCAAGAATACTCTCTCCAAAACAGTAACCTCAAAGTTTTATCCTCTCTACTTTTCCTGTCTATTTTTCCATCCTTTTAAACATAGATGGCTATAGAAGAGTGAAAAAAGTATTCTTTTCAGAAGTGAATATACTGCATACATTTTGTTTTCAGAAGAGTATGAACTGTACCCTACATTAACAGTTTAGATATCAATAAAAGGTATAGGTGTTCTTGCCTGGTGTACCCTGGAGGATTAAATTACAAAAAGCTAAAAACAAAGGGAAATGGGATTTGATACCTGCAGCCCAGATCCAGTCTTAGTTTGCTTAAATTTCAATTACTTTAATTGATTATTTTCCAAAGACAGATTTATCACAATTAGCTGCAAGTGCTTGCTTCACTGGTAGCTAATATACACACCTAGCAATTAGAAGAAGAGCACTCTACTAGATGTTAATCACTTGGCAGTTTTTTTCACTTCTCCAAAATGTAGTTTTTAACCAGATACTCAGCTGTGTTTAGACCAAGCATTTGGCGCATCCATCCAGAAGCTCACCTGTAGGTAGCCAAGAGGTGACTGCAAGATCTCTCTGTAATTGGAAATATCTAAAGGCAGAGTTGTAAGCTCTGTACCCTTCACATCCCCGAGAGAAGCAGCTGAGTCCCTGTGCATTGTTCTACAGTGCAGTGAAATTCAAACAAAATCAAAGGGACACATCCAAGGATTCTCTTTACTCTTAGCTGAACCTTTCCTAATGCAAGCAACCCACGCGCATGTGCACATGCACTAGCTCAAATATCCATGCCTCTAAGGCAATTTACCAATCCATGCTTTTACTGCGCCCCACACCTGTTTTTAATCTGATTTCAGAAACACAGCTTCTGTGCCATAATCTCCTGTGCAACTACAGAATCCCATGTTACTGTGTGTTAACCCCAGTGATGAGAGACTGTTTCATCAGCAAGCAACCAGCCCTTTTCAGCCCTGGTATACAGCTGTGTGACCTGTAATGAACTTCCCCTGTATGACTCACAGGCTTGATTTCCAGCTCCCCACACCCTCCCTACTCTCACCCTCCCTCCCCTTCCCTCCTCTGCCCTCCTCCCCAACATTAACAAGCTGCCCCAGAGGGAAAAAGTGTTGAGAGGAAGAAGTGGCGATATTTCTGCCTCACTGAATTCTGCACATGCCCCAACTCAAAAGCATTGATGGAGAAGGAGAGAGGTCTGGAAAGCGCTCTGGCACTGTCCTTGTGCACTGGTTTAGACTGTGGAGGTTTGGGCCAGGCATTGCTCTTGTAAGCTGTTACGCTCCCCATGCTGAAGCACAATTATTTTCTGACCACCGCTCACATTTTGGCAGCTACAGAAAGAGGCTCTGACTGGAGTCTGAATTGGAGGAACAGCCTTGAAGGAATTTACTTGTTTTGCCTTCCATGCAGCAAATCAGATTAACTCTAGCTTAAGTCCGATGATTTACATTAACATGTCATTTGTCTACATACCATTAAAAAAATGTTCCTCAGGTTAGAAAAGGGCCATGTTTGGGGTCACTAGTTTCAAAGCCTGGAAATGAATCAGCAGTTCTGAAATTACACAGACAAACCAAGCACTGCAGCAAAATCTGGCCTGGGACAGCTCTCCTGCTTGCCTCTTCTATTAAACACCATATAAGCTAAGGCTCTTTTTTAAAATAATCATTAAGTATTTCAGTAGAAAAGAAGTGAACCTGCCTTTAGGCTTAGGTTTGCAAAAATCTGATAATACAAGGTTATGCCAAACAGAATGGCTGTGAGCAAACCAGGGAAGGGAAGGGAAGGGAAGGGAAGGGAAGGGAAGGGAAGGGAAGGGAAGGGAAGGGAAGGGAAGGGAAGGGAAGGGAAGGGAAGGGAAGGGAAGGGAAGGGAAGGGAAGGGAAGGGAAGGGAAGGGAAGGGAAGGGAAGGGAAGGGAAGGGAAGGGAAGGGAAGGGAAGGGAAGGGAAGGGAAGGGAAGGGAAGGGAAGGGAAGGGAAGGGAAGGGAAGGGAAGGGAAGGGAAGGGAAGGGAAGGGAAGGGAAGGGAAGGGAAGGGAAGGGAAGGGAAGGGAAGGGAAGGGAAGGGAAGGGAAGGGAAGGGAAGGGAAGGGAAGGGAAGGGAAGGGAAGGGAAGGGAAGGGAAGGGAAGGGAAGGGAAGGGAAGGGAAGGGAAGGGAAGGGAAGGGAAGGGAAGGGAAGGGAAGGGAAGGGAAGGGAAGGGAAGGGGCTGTATCACAAGACAACTAAAATGGGAGTGAAGCACTGTGCCTTTATCCTAAATTTACAGAACACCTCTGTGAGAGATCTGGCTGATTTAGTCAGAAAGGCTGTTCCTGAGCCATCTCCTTGGATGAGCTAGCCCTCTACTTTGCTTGGTTCCAGATAATGACAATATCCCAATCAGAGGTGTTGACAGGAGACAAATCCCATGCCAGGCCTGTAAAAAGGGCTACCAGTACTTAAACAGATATCTCTGTCAGCACTTCTTTGAGGAAAATAGTCTCTCTAGAGAGCCATAAAGGGCTCGCTTTGCCCCAGCTTTTACATATCCTGTATCTAGGTCTCTACACTTCACATAGGAAGCTGCATCCTTCATTTCTTTGGTGACCTAGAGCCTTGCCAGAAACTACTCCCTGGCTAGGAGACAGCAGTCATCCTGGCAATATGTGACTCTTCCACTCCTGCCAATATGTGACTCTTCCACTCCTGCCAGTTGCAGTGTGCTATCCAGAGACATGGGTGGAGAACAGCAAAACCAAGTTCCAAATCATCAGCCCTATTCAACCACCTAACTGAGATTGCTCAGGCAAGCAGGTATTGCTCAGTGCAGAGGCAACCCTTGCAGCTGAAGGACTGGATTCACATCTGTATCCCGTTGCATCACAAAGCTTTGTCTTGCTCTCTTAAATAATAATTTTTATACATATTATATCTCTTCTCCAAACTAACAAGCAATAGGACAAGATGAAATTGCCTCAAGTTGTGCCAGGGGGAGTTTAAATTGGGTATTATGAAAAATTTCTTCACCAAAAGGGTTGTCAAGCACTGGAACAGGCTGTCCAGGGTAGTAGTTGAGTCACCATCCCTGGAGGTGTTTAAAGGAGGTTGTTCTTAGGGATACGGCTTAGTGGTAGACTTGGCAGTGATGAGTTAATGGTTCGACTTGATAGGCTTAGAGGCTTTTTCCAACCCAAACAATTTTATAATTCCCTCTTTAAATGTGGGGAGGGAGGAGAAGGCAAGATGGTTTAAGAATTCCCCTTTAAATTGCAAGTTGGCTTTGGCCATGAACAATTCACATTAACCCAGAAATAATCTGATTCACATCCAGACAAAGCCTTGCTGATAACTTTTCCCAACTCTTTATTGCCCAGCAAACAATCCAGAAATGAGTACTTTCTAACTGAAGTAATGCAGCCATTCCTCTTGTCCTGCAAGCAGATATTCCCTGAGACACTGCTCCATAAACAGGCAGCTATAGCAAAAGGCCAAGTAACCAGCTGAGCTGGGTCCTATCAATGAAACGCTTATAAAGCCTAAACAATCAAGTCCAAAATCCAAACATAACAAGAAAAGTGGTCTCCAAATTCGTAATACTCCACAGGATATCAAAAGGCTGCTAGATAATAAGGTGATCATTTTTTTTTCAAACTGGTTCCAAAACATAGACTGTAAGATTTAAGCATTATTACCTTGCAATTTTCATCTAAATGATTACACAAGAATCATTATCTATAATAATAATTCACTATAAAAATGTCTGTTTCCCCATTACCCCTCCAGCGTCTTCTTTAATGCACCAGAGGACTGCATTTCCTTCAACCAAAATTATTGAACCTACCAAAATTCGATAGGGATACAAACCCAGAACTGGACATTGACTGAATAAGATCTTAAAAGGATTTCTCTTGTAGCCCTTTGTTCGTTGAAAGAGAAGACAGAGATGCTGAGAGTTTAAATACGTAATTGCCTAAAGGCCTATGAAGGAAGCCATGCAAGTGACTTGTTTCCAAATGATTTTAGCAGGTCTTCAACCTTGCAGCTCTTATTGAACATATGCTCAGCACGTTGTTCAGCAGTGTTCCTCATATAATTCAGTAATCTCTAAATAGGCAGCTCTCTAGAATCCAGTTCCCACTCCTTTATCACCTGGATGGAGTTTTCAGTTATCAATTCAGCCAGTAGGTAAAGGAAACTTTACAGAGAAGCTGATGTAAGAAAATATTAGTTTGGGTGCAAAAACCCATGAATAGAAATAGAAGTCTGTTACACACTCATGTTTTCCTTCCTTTTGTGTATTGCAACTCAGTCCATGTTACCAGTTTTTCCTATTGTCCACTGCTGCCCTAATCAACGACAGTGCAAATATTGATTACTGCGGGCAAACCTAGGATAGATGACAAGCAAGCAAGAGATTTTTGCAAGCAGATTGAGAATACAGCCTCTGCTCCTCCTGCAGTCTTAAAAGTAATTTTTAGTCCTTTTGATTTAGTAAATTTTAAAACTGACAAACAATTTGTCTGAGGAATCTAAGAAAACCAAGAGCCTAAAGCATAACATTAATCCAGTCAACCATTATAGAAGTCCTTATTTACTCTTTTCTTTTTTTTAAGACAAAAACCCCCATACAACGTCTTGCGAACTAGAGAAAACTATGACCACTACAGCAGCAACACAATAGCTTATAAACAGACTATAAATAGACTGTTATTTTTAGAACACTGTGTTTCTTAATTGCCTATAAACTTACCCAGTTGTGAGCACTTTTTGAAGACTGATGAAAGAATGCATTCTCCAAATTTCCACAGGGCAGAGAGATTGTATTGTATCTTGTGGATGGGATGCTGACATTAACTGACAGAAGCAGGAACACAGCAAGACAGATATTTTTAAATGAGAAAGGAGAGGAAGAAGGAGCTCTATTAACTCTCCTGCCCTCACCTGGAGTTCCCTGCACCTGGCTCAGCTGTGGTTGAATTTCAAACGGTCTCTGGTGGGACCTGGATCACTATGGATTTGCATGTAAAAAGAATTGAAGCCAGATGGGAACATCCCAGTGAGATTCCTATAATCCAGCTTTTGTCCTCGCCAGGTACAGACCCTGCTGATGATTTATGCATCATGCTGTCTCAGTCAAATAGTAAAATCCTTTTTACCTCAGGAACAGTCATTCTGAGATGAAAAGTGTCTGTGTGTCTGTATCTGTGTTCCTTCTCGTTAATAGACAGATTGAAGTGCCTGATGTCACAATTTGAAAAACAGAAGCCAGAAATACCAGTAAAATATTGACAAGTGGAATTTGTTCACAGAAGTTTTTCAAGACTCACAGGAGAAAAAACAACCTTAATGAACACAGATATGATTATCGAGAAAATGACTGGGTGTTATGCGTTGTTTCTTTCCATCCATGGGGTCAGTATGGTAAATAGTTCAGACTGGACCAGCAATCTCCTGAGAGGTGCTGAGTCTTCCCAGGGAGGGAATAACCATCACTGAGTGGCCTGCGGCCTTGCCTTTGGGCACACTTCCAGTCTTGCTGCCCCTGCAATGCTCTCTACCTGTGTTTCTGCCTCGGGTTTTCAAGTGCTTCCACAGTTTCCTTGCTGGTGAGTCTTGTTTCCAAGGCCTTCTTGCTGTCCTCTAAAGTGCCTCAGCTCTACTACAACTACCCCCTTCAATCTCTCCATTAGTGCTCCTGGCCTCCAAGAAGGCGTCCATATGGCTCATTCACCAGCACCCTTGAAAGCATCAACTTCCCAGCAGACAAGTCCTGACAAGGATTGCCATTCCCTTTACTTAATCCTTGTTTTTCAGCAGGGGTACTCAGAGAGCATGCAAACAACCCCTCTTCTGGGGAATCTGAACACTTCTCTAAGGCCAGATTCATCTTAAGTATTTTCTTTGGTTTGATAAGGTGAGGTGAGGAGCCAGTGCTTGGTTTTTGGCCAAGGACATTTCATTAGAAAATGAGCAGCAATGCAGAACTTATCAATAGCGTAGCAAGTTTTGCACAGCTGTAAAAAGAAGTTTTATCACTATGAGTAACAGTGCCATCTGCTGACTCCCACTATAACCATATTGGGAAGATTCCATATTAGATAATTAAGCAATAAATTTTTCCAAGATCCAATATCTTTTCATAGAAAACAGCTGTTGTTAGGGGTTTTTTTAAGTCATCTTATAGGATTCTGGGGTAAAAATAATTTTCAGTATGACTTCTGAAGTCAGGGAATCTCAGCTGTTTTCCTATGGACCTGAGAGACAGCAGTGTTTTATTAAATATTGCTCTGATGTCTGTAGGATATTTGGATTACTTTACGATATTACACAAAGCATCAGAAAGCTTTGCATAGCTCTCCCTGACTTGCCCCCTCTCTAAGTTATTTTCTGTGCCTGAGGAACGGAGAGCCTAACTTTCCAGATGGAAGCAGGACCTTTGAGGGTTACAGAAAAACTCAAAGCCGCAGTGTCTGAGCTCCAGCTATTTGGAAGAGAAGCTGTTGATTTTTAGAAAAAAAAAAGAAAAAATCCTAGTTGTTATGTACACTGAGTCTGTTAATCTCAGGAGCCTAAATCCCAAACACTGGCCCCAAGGGATCCAACATAACAGTGACTAATGACAATGGATCCATTTTAGGTACCAGTCTCCAAAATCCTGGTCATAGTCTTCTTCACGTTCAGGCATATTAGCTGTTTTTATTATGATTTTTAAAATAGTGGTTCAATTTTTTTCAATCAAAATGCACTTGATGGAGCATTCCTTTCTAAATAAAGAAAATTACTTCCATACCTGTATCATCCTTGATCTTGTCAGGGGAAACCTTTTTGTCTACCACTCTCTTCACTACAGTGCTTTTCATACAAAAGATGTTAAAAACGAACCCCTAAGTAAAACACAAGGCAAGGGGAAAAAAAAAAGATCCTAGTGTGGGGAAACAGTAAAACAGTATAGCTGCAAGTCCTGGTGAGTCAACCTAAAACCTCCTGCAAATGACGCTTTATCACATATTTCTTAGCAGTCCAGAACTTGCTTTTCAGCCAGCTATTGCTAGGCTGATGTGGGTTGGTTGAAACATCAGATGTGATTTGCTCCTTCTCAGATGTTCCTTTCCTGCCACCCCAGATAAGTGAGTAAAGTCTACAGCTTACACACTACAAAGACCTTTGCTGTGGGGCTGACATCACTATATAATGCTATCATCAATTCTAAAGTATTATCATAACATCATATCATTTACTAGACCCAAACTGGCGGAAAATGCAAGAAAGGCAGATTTACTTATGTAATCTTTCTTCTGTGTTAATATGACACAGCTTGGATGGGCTAAGCATATGTAAATCAAAATGCTGATAAAAGATGCAGAACATAAGAAGCAAAAACTGCATACAAAGTCTACTATCAAGATTAAGAAGTTTTGGGCTTGTACAGTGTTGGTTTTGTGTGATAAAACAAATTCTGAGATTATAAGAACCATAGCAATGCTAGAGGTGAGTGTGGGAAGGTAAATTAAAGCAAATGTCTGAGACCTGGGTCTGCCAAGGAGGGATTTCACTGAAGGCCTTGGCAGAGGCTTTTGGAGCCCTGACTGAGATGCTGTTAGAGAGTTTATATGAACTAATTAAATACGAGAAGACTGAAATTAATAATCCCATTGAAGAGAGGCCTTTGCAGCTGTGCACAGTATCTTGCACATATGCTGGAGAAGGTTTATGCAGTAATGTCTTCTTCTGCGTCTGCTCCTTTCAAGTTAATGAGAGGTCCCAAATTTCTTTAAGCAGGCATAGGGCAAAACTGACATCAGGCCAACATTCATATGTGTATATTGCTGCTTCCATCTGGTAACAGGAAAAGAGGCTGTCTACTTTTCCTTTCAGACTGGAAAAGTGAACTTGGGAGGTAGATTGAACTGTTATAATAATTTTTCTGGTAAATGAGTCCATAACATGATCTTTGGCTTCACCTTTTCACTTTTTGATACTGTTTGCTGTTCATAGAATTCATCCCGATTTAACAGTTTTATTCCGCTTCTGTCATGCTCTTTCAAACAGGAAAGGAAGGAGGGTTTTAATGCTTGAAGAGGTCCAGTTGAGTAAATCTTACTTGAACGTCCACTTCCAGTCCAGCCAAGAGTTACTTCATGTGCCTTTCAGGCTATGCTGCAGTGTACACCCCACCCTGCAATATGCTATTTTCTTTTCAGTATGATCTTTCTGACTCCAGGTCAACTTGTTACCTTCTGTAATTACTAGCAGAATTCATCCCTGGAAAGCTGCTATTCACACAATTCATATACATTCCTGTATTTCTGCATTTGTCCACCTTACTCTTCCATATTCTATGTCATTTTGAAGGGGGTCTTCGACTCACCACATTTTTCAAATTAATTTTGATTTATAATCCTGTTCTCCAGCACATCCACAGTTCCTCCCAGTCTGGTGCAACCTGTGAATTTAATACAGTTACAATTATATCTCCTGTGACAAGATGCTGCTCAAGATGTCTTTTGTGCTGGCACTTCAAAGATCCAGGCTGGACTGCCAGACCAGGAAATGAGTTCTGTTCAGCAGGAAGTAGTGGGTAGGATCCAGTTCTGCCCACACGACCATATGATAGATGCTGGTCATGCTGGGAACTGTGGCAGGGCATCTCAGCTGATCTGTGATAGATCCAGGAGAATGGTTTTGGAGTTCCTCCCAGGAATGCAGGACTTTGATAAAATTCAATCCAGACTTATTCATGACACGTATACACATAATTCTGCTCTTTATTATTCAGCAGTGACCCTGGGACCATGTAGGAGTGTGTGTGGGCCAGGTGTATGGTGGCTCTTACAGTTATATTTGTACATGTAAGGGTCATCTTGTGCCCCAGAGGCTAGCCATGTACCCATAGAGGCTTCCAAGGACTTTGTCAGTGCATGGAGTATATCTCAACATCTTCATTTTTGTGATGAGCATATGATGCCTCTCATTCATTGTCATTTTTTAATATATTTTGAGAGGATGACAGACAGAGTTAAACACTTGTTAATTTAACTACCCTCTTTTAATTCTTCACAGAAAACTCTTTCCTGCTAGAGGTACTTTTATGCCAAGGAGCTTCGATGCTCCTTTAAGCATGACATTTGAATCCTTGCAAAACCTCCTTTCTATAATAATTTTCATAGTGGTCCACTTACTTGCTCATAGTGGTAAGATATGTTCATGTCTCCTTCTGTTAATTCACCTGGTTCAAAGTCGGCTTGCAGGACATCATTGTATACTATTTACATTAGCAAGAAACTGGTGAGCAGTCACAATGATTTTAGGTAATGGTAATAATTTTTACTTGTTGAAATATGTTTTTCCTTGAATGAATTATAGATGGGATTTTATCATTATGAAATAATGAAATAATAACAAATAATCCTTTTTTAACCAGAAATAGAACCCTGTGGACCTCCTGTTAACCTGATGACAGGACTGCTACTGGCTGTTTTGCATGAAGAGTGAAATCAATGCAGTTGTGGTACAATGAGTTCTAGTACTGCCATACAAAACAGGCTCTTGAGTGGATACTTATCTGCAATAAGAGTGGTCAGTACTGTCTCTACACAGAGATTTTTCTGTGGAACTTGTATAGCAGAATAACATCTGTGCCAATCCATTTCTCCATGTGGAGGCAAAAAAGCGCTCAGTGAACAAGTCAGCCCTAATATCTACATGACAGATTTGGATCTTCAAAGCAGACAAAAAGTATTAAGCATACAATCCTCACCTGGAAAGCCTCACCTCTACCCAGGAGTGGATCTTGGAATTTCCTTCCACAGTTAGGGTCACTTCACACACACTACATAAGAACATTAATGTCTGGAGAGGCTTAGATGTGGGGTTCCAGTTCCATCACACATTAGTACTTTGATGCTGGGCCATAGTTTTGACCATCTAGAGATAAAGAAATTTAGGACTAGATCTACAGTCTTTGTCCATTATTTTTATTTTGATGACTGACTGAAATTTAGATTTATCAGCCTGAGAGGACCACAGATTCCTGAACTAGTAACTGGAATTATTACAGAATCATAGAATATTCTGAGTTACAAGGGACCCACAAGGGTCCTTGAGTCCAGCTCCTGGCCTTGTACGGGACAGCACAAAAACTCATACCATGTGCCCGAGAGTATTGTCCCAATGCTTCTTGAATTCTGTGAGGCTTGGTGCCACGACCACTTCCCTGGGGAGCCTGTTCCAGTGCCCAACCATCCTCTGGTGAAGAACCTTTTCCTAACATCCAATCTAAAACTCCCCTGGCACAGCTTCAGGCCATTTCCTAGGGCCCTGTCGTTGGTCAGCACAGAGAAGAGATCAGTGCCTGCCCTTCCGCTTCCCCTCATGAGGAAACTGCAGTGAGGTCTCCCCTCAGCCTCCTCTTGTCCAGGCTGAACAGACCAAGTGACCTCAACTGCTCCTTATATGGCTTCCCCTACAGACCCTTCACCATTTTTGTTGACCTCCTCTGGATGCTCTGTAACAGAGAGCATTTCATTCTTACATTGTGGCACACAAAAACTGTCTATTTTTTTAACAGAATATAACAGTGGAGAGATTACAAAAGACACAGCTGCAGTCAATATGCTGCAGAGGTGCTATTGTTCTGGCACAAGATTTTTGTTTTATTTTTGGCTGTTTGCTGGATTCATCCTTTTGCATTTCAGATTACACAATACAAAAAATTGCCAAACTGACATTCTTTGTTAATACTTCTGTGTGAGTTTAATCTCCAAATTTCTATTTGTGAAACTGAACACCATTTAATCAAAAAGGAAAAAAATGCATCTACAATGATTAATAAATTGTGAAAAGCTATTTCAGCTACTTTGACTAAGAAAGTTCTCAACATTCAAGATGAATCCAATGTATTTACTTCATGCAAAAAAAATCTACTCAAGACTATAAAAATGAACTGCTTATTGTGGAGATTTAAAAACAAAAAGAAAGTGAGTCAGAAACATTTGCAACCCTCTGTTGGCTCATTGCAACCCACGAGCTTGGGGTTTTTTGTTTGTTCTTGTTTCTTCATGGCATCTTCTGTAGCAAAGCTTGGCTGTCCTGAAGGCAGCATGCGGTGCTTTGTAGCACCTCCCCCAGATACAGGAGTACCACATCCCCACATCCCTTGTGGCTCCATCTATTTGCCATTATAGTGACCATCCATGGAGCTAGCAATGCTTCTTTATAAGTCAAACTTCCCAACGGAGAACTGTGGGCAAGATAGAACATGACAGTGGGAAGACATGGAGGCACCCTCCATAGCTACCAACCTGACCCTGTTCTTTCAGTGCTCTTCCTCCTCTGAAAGTCAGCAGAATTGTCCATGTGGGGCTGTTGTCCAGCTGTTCAGGTCCAGCACTTCATGCAGAGGGGCTCATCCTTAGAGCACATCTGCATCTGAAGTTGACTGTAGCAAGGAACTGGCACAGCTCCTTGCTATAGGTGACCTCAGATAGAGGCATGCTCCTAGGCAGCTTGGGCCTCTATTTTTGTCCCTTTTCATTTGCTAGCAAAGTCATGAACACAAGATTATTTTTTCAGTTGTCAGCAATACCCAGTGATTATTACCCTGCTCACTTACAACTACTTAGTAGCTGAATCACTTCCCAGCCAGCAATTGTGAGCTCAGAGATGGAGGCATCTGTTCACACAAACTGAGGTGTGGGAACAAATTAACTCTAGGTTTGGAAAGGGGCGAGGGGGAAGGGAGAGACTCATTTTAAATACAAGCATCTCAGGCCCTAAGGCAGGCGAGACAGTCCAGGAAAATGCCCCAAACCACTCTGCAATGCTGTTTGAAATGGACCTTTCCAGATCACACAGAAGAGGTTCTGAACTCACTAATAAAAAAATAATGAACAGCAGTAAAGCTCCAGGGTTACACCTTATTATTGTCTGTTGCCAGTCTGTTTCAGATTAATTTTGTAGCTAGGCTGAAATAGTTTACCAGATTCTGTTGCTGTGCATGGCAGTAGGATTTGATATTTGTTCTGGTACAGAAAAGCTTTCATCTGTGTGCGGTGATTAAGGAATCATCAGTCTGGAATTGCTGGGTATTGCTGGGTGAGGTGCCCCTAAGCTTTTGAGCCATTAAACAGAGAGCACTGTTGGGTTTTTTCCATTTCTTTTGCTCTCCTATAAGGCTGTTTGCTGTATTTCCTAAATGCAACAGACTGCTTCTCAGCACCCGAGCTGACTTCCCACCCCTCCTTTTCTGATGAAAGCCTATTCAAGGACAGTCTTCACAAGCTTTCCCCAAAGCTGTTATGTGGTCTGATAACAGCTTCATGGACAAACACACAATCAGCCACTTAAAAGCAACTTTTCCAGGGAAATACTCTGCATTCCTGATGGCAATATTCCCGAGGTTAATTAGAATATACCCAATTTTCATTGTACTTCCATCATCACAGCTTCCCTGCAAGCTGCTCTAAAGCAGCACAGACCTTTAGAGCTCTTACCTCTTACAGTGACAGCTTTAGTCTTGGCAAGGAATGAGCAGGGAGAAGGGAGGAGGGAAGGGGAGAAAGGAGAATGGTCACTCTTGGCAGAAACAACAGCAAGAGCTTGTAACCTTGCAGAATTCACTCTAGAATCTTGCCCCTGCAGCCTTTCACACAAAACCACCTACCCACTGTCCACACTGTATCCAGAATTAGATAAAAATAAAGACAAAACCTCTAAAAAACCTAAATCCCTGAGGTCCAGCACGACTTCAGAAAAAAAGAATGGTGCCTCAAAACCAGATTTTGCAACCTATTTCTTGCAACATGGCTGATATGGACAGCTTCAAGATCTTTTGGAAAGAAGTGCCACGTACACATCTTCAGCATGTGATTGCCCTCACCAGTGAATATATCTCAGCACTCCCGCAATATTTTACATCTGTGTGCATTATCCAGGAGCTCTGAGAGATGGTTAATGATTTCTTGCCTCCAAATCCACAGGAACAATAAACACAGACATTGTGCAGTGTAATTTGGGCTTAGGTTTGCACACATGGTGCTTTGGATCTGGTTTGGTTAGGTTTGGTGGTCCCAGGACACCTGGAGTCAGAGCAAACTGTGCTCACCAGCACACACATGCTGTGATGCAATTAACAGTTACCACCTTTTCCCTTTGAGGTTAAGAAGAAGAAGCTGCAAATTAAATGTTGCTCCACTGCTGCTGTTTCTAAAACCACAGGAAGACTTGCACATGCAGCTGATTGAACCAATTTTCATAGCAGCTCATGAAAAAGGGGAAAGGCTGATGGCTTTTTGTCCTGATAAAGGCTCAGGAAACACAAAAGTTACGCAAAAGCAACAGGCCCTACACTGCTGCACTTTTTGCCACTTGGATCCAAAGGAGACACATAATGGCAATGCTGAGAACCTTTGTACAGTGAAACCTCTGCAGGGGCCTCATTTTCAGCCCATGCTTCAAAGCAAGATGGGAGAGCTGTAGGATTTGATTTTGGAGCGACAACCACGTGAAGGACAGGCATGTGGCACATAATAGGACTGGAGACGAAAAGTTACTGTGACTTAATGTCTTCCTTCTTAATTAACTGGCTTATGAGTAGAATGAACTAATGCAAAAGAAAACCAAACCCATCTTCCCTTGCCAGTACATTGTACCTTCAGTAAGCAGTTCAGACGACTCCCTGACTGACAATTTTTGAAAGCATGGGATAGCACGGTAATTTTGTGACCTTCATGTTTCCAGCAAAATTAGCCAGACAATGAAAAGGTGATGGCCAACCTGCGGGCCTTATTCACCAGAGAAAACTCAAGAAATGTTCTGCCCAGTGCAGGTATTTGGGTAAGATCCAAAACTGAGTCAGAGCACTTGTGAGATCACAACACTTTGTTTGAATACTGCAGACAGACAGACATCTAGCCACAGGATGACTCAGGAGTTTTGTGAACTAGTTGGACTTGAAATTACATCCTACAGAAAAGGACTTTGCAAACAGGCAGCTCTAAATTCCCATCAGCTGTTGTGTGTCTGCTCAAAGGTCGGGCACCAGGGCAAATTCGAGCGAGAAACAAAACTCTTAAGGTTAAAAAATTGAGGTAGGGATTCATATAGGATTGGTAGTATTATGAGCAAAAATTATTATCTTACTGGCACCTAGACACTAAGGCTTTCAGTCTTGACAAAGTTAATTAACAGATCTTAGGATAGATGGTTTATTTATGAAAGAGCCAGCTATTTATATGATAATCACCCCTACTACTCCTATTTAGCTGATTAGTCTCTAGAATAATCTGAGGTCCTGTGTGAATTGATAGCAGTGGGTACTCATGTTGGGTGGGGTGCTTGTCATCCCAAAATGTCAGCTGCTCTCAACCCTGCCAGCAATCAGCAGGTAAAAAAGAAAAAAAAGAAAAACACCAGGAAAAAGTGTTTAGAGAATGAAGTCAGCACCCCGATAGCCCTCACAAATCTTTTTCATCAGGAAAAGAAAAACTACTGTCTCCCCTCGATATCATTGGAAAGGTTAGCAGTTAATGAAGGTTGTGCTGATAAGCTGAGCTGAAACAGCACAGCACCACTACTGTCGAAAGAGCAAGAAAAACTTTATCAGTTTTCAGGAAGCCTGTTTTTTGTTAGATTGCTTTAAAACAAAATTATATCAGAGAAGTGAACGGGACAATTTAGGAGTTAATGCCAAAACAGAATATAAGACAACTTCCTGGCGCATGCTTGCTCTGCAAAAATGCTGTGGTTTCCTCTGTCCAGATATAGCAGAACTGCTTCAGCTGCACCTAAACCACCACCATCACCACCAGCAACAAAGGCACACAGGAAAAAGCAGATCTGAAATGTCCTGACATTTGAGTGTGCAGTTGGAGTTGCAGGAGATGATCACTGGGCACATTCAACTGTTTTTGCAGGAGCTGTTTAAAGAGCATTCCTCATCCAGCATCTTGGCTGTGCAGAGCTGGGCTGCAAAGATTAATGCTGAAATATTCCAGGATGAAGAAAAGGCTCAGATGATAATATGCTGGGAGTTAAATTTCTATTGATGAAGTTCATATTGGATCACATATATACTGCATACTGGCCTTTGGAGAAGAATAGAGATGAAATTATTTAAGTCAAATATGTCAATTTATTTTATTTCTGAATTTAACAATATTGTATATTTCAGTACATTGAACAAAAATATAAGGGCATACCAGGAAAACTCTTCAGTTAAGAATTTATTTTAGTTATTTTTTACTGTATTCACACCCTCTGATCACTATACAGTGGAACAGAGCAGTCACCATGCCAGAAAACTTTGGTAGAATGAGGAATTCCACCAGTATGGAGCTAGGAAAATTTCGGTTCCCACAGATTGGTGACAGGTAACCCCTGACTGCTCTGGCCATAATAATTCTTGCTTTCTCTATCTTTACACTATCCTGATCATGGACCATAAATATTTCCTATGGTCATATATATTTTCCCACTGCTCTCATGCTTGGAGATAATTGTTTGCATTTGCCCATAAGCCATTCCTCTCTGCTGATTTGGCATTAGATATCACTAGCTCTCAAAACTGCCCAAGCACCTAAGAGGAGACAGTACTCTCCCATCCTCACTAAACTAAAAATACAAGTTGCACAGTAGCTACTGCAAGTTCACCTTATCATGGAATCACCACAGGCTGCAAAGCATCTCTTAACTGAGTCTAAGATCACCTTTCACTGTTACTCACAAAGAAAATTATGCCAATTAGTCAAATGTATTTTATCAAAGCAAATGGTTAAGTGGTTGAAAAAAAATTGAAAATTGAGAACATTTTCAATGCAGATACTTAGCTTTCCTTGATTTTAAGACTTAAATATTTCCCCCTCTTCTCCCTCATTTCTCTTAAAATATATTTGCATTTCATTCACTAGAAACAACTGTTTATGTGAAACATAAATTATGAAACATCTAGTTAGATTTACTGCTTTTAAGACACTCTAAGTTCTACACAGAAGAAAAAGATGAGTTAATATCATAGGCAAAGTTTTGTTCTCTGGATTCTCCCTTCTTTTCACCAACTTTTGGAGCCTTACTCACATATATTGTACACACCCTCAGCCCAATGTGAAGTGCTTCCAGTTCTCCAGCTCCACTTCTACCCCTGCTGCAGAGCGCTGCCTCCTGCATCCAGCACCCCTGTAATCCCTCCATGCCTTTCCCGTGTCCCACTCCATCCCACTGGCAACACCGGTGTCTGGCCTCTCAATTGCACAAAGAGCAGAAAATCATTGGACAAAAAGCAGCAAATGACTGAAGCACCTGGGAGCTGTGTATGTAATGACTGGCTGGTCCCCCAGGGTGGGCTCCAGCAGGGTCCCTTTCTGATTTTGGCAAAAACTTCAGGAACTTAGTATTTCTGAGATATTATCCCTCACTTCTTTTGCCAAATTTGAATGAGGTGATGCTGCTGATGGAAAAGGAGAAGGGCAAGTGGAAGGAAGGGAGAAGAAATTTGGGCAAAGACTGACAGGCAGAGCTGTCACATCATCTTTGTTTTGACAGAACAACAGACTACCACTGCCAGCCAACTCTGAAAACATTATGTCCTCAGATGCTGTGCTGTGTTTGGTTTGTCTTCTCCTTTCCAAGTCTTACTGAAAATGAATACCCAGAGGAGAGACAGATCCCTCAGCCACCCTGCAGGATGGGAAGAGAAGCCTCTCTGAAACAGAATGTATGTATGCTCCTTCATCCACCCAGCATCCATCCTGGCAGTGTTTGAATGAGATGCAAAAACAAGTGGGTCTTAAAATATCGTTCATACATACAAATTATCACAGCCCGATTCCATTCACCGCACAACTGTTCTATAATTTGGAAACAAGCTATTTGGTGGCATGACAAATACAAGACGTCAAATTCTGATTGCACAGATATTCATTGTTCTGTTGCCATTAATACTCCTAATCTACGCCAGTGGAAATTATGTGCTTGTATTAACAACACATGAACCAGACAGCCGCGAGGATTACTTCTAGCAAGGCACCTGCTCCCCAGCCTTACTGAGACTTCTCCAGGGAAAGGCATGCTCCCAGAACTGTCCTTCAGGTGTGTGTGGAGGAGGAGGAGCTCTAACTGTGAGGCAATCTGAGGCAGAGACAGTGCTTGGAAACATGAACTATCCCAGTATCTAATCACATTACTCTGGGCTTTTTTTTTTTTTATGGGGAGGAATACGTGCAGATGAAGAGAGCCAGTGAAGTTCTCCACAGGCACATGGGAATGGGCACATGGGCACATGAAAGGCTCTCCATGTCCTGCCCTGTTACTACTCTAAGGGCACAGCAAAGCAATCATTGTGTGGCTTTCTCCTCCTGTTGTGGCTGTTTCTCTGTGCTTGTCCTCGGAACTTCTTCCTGTCACCCCTGGTCTGGTTCTCACTGAAATGAATCATGCACTATGTACACTGCACATCCTTAGGCAAAATATCTCATGGAAATGCAACCACAGTTTAGTCACAGTTTGAATTAGATCCACTCAGGCACACACTATGGGGGGGGGGTGTGTTGTTGATTTGTTTGTTGCATATATACTGGCTGTTAATTTTTATTGCTTGTAAACTTTCTTTCTATAAAATCTGTGTGAAAGCTGGACTACCATGGTAAAGGAAAGTTACCAGATGGGGAAAATATGGTTGATTAAAGTGGCTGTTTCCATGTTTGCTCAGTGTTGTGACACATCTTCACATTGGGTAAGGTGAATGGCAGAGAAACAACAGCAGTGAGCACTGATGAGTGTATGCGTCATGTGTAAATGCCTGGAGCTGAGTAGGGTTTGGTTTTGCACCTTCCCAGAGCTTCTGAGCATGATTTATTGTAGATTTTTCTGCAATAATGAAGAAATTTTAAAAAATAAAATCAAATCAGTGTCACACTTCCTGCTTTAGACTACTGAATGCAAAATGAAGAAAAAGCAGAGAGACAGTCTCATGCAGGGAATTAAGGTTATTTTAACACTACAAATACTCTACAGAAGGTACAATCGCATCTTTCCTGTGTGTATTAGCTCCCTTCTTTCCATTCCAGTAAGGAAGGATGGTCTTCTCCTTAAACCTGAGTTTCCTGATCTATCCCAGACATTGAGTATGATCTGGAACTCATGTTATCTCCTCTTCCTTCAGCACCCCATCTACAAAATGTGGATAACACTCCTTCTCCCTTAGTCTTCAATCTTGCATATTTTCAATACAGTCTATGCTATGTGTGTATGTAGATATAAACTGAGAAATATATGGACTCTGATTTTCCTGGCCTCTAGCTGGTATTATAAATTGAGAATAAATAGCTTTCTGTAAGTAGCAAGTATGCTGGACAATTTATTAACTCACTCACTGGTCTAAAAATGGACATCAGTTAGACCGGTAAGCACTGATTCTCATGAAGTGTCACAGGTAGCAGAGATGTAATGAACAGGTTTCAAGAAGTTTTGCACCTTGGGATATTTAAGCATCTGAAGTTTCCTTAGAGAGGGACAAGCCTATTAGCCATCCCAAGCCAGTGGGATGGAAAGTGTGGATGCTATACCAGCTGCTTCTTCTCATCTCACATCCATCCTGGAAAAGTGTGGGGTTTTTTCCAGACTTTCAGCCTGTAGCCAGTCATTTTCTTCCTTCATCAACAGTCTCTCATCAATCAACTCTAGTCTCAACCCCTTTATTCACAGAAGCTAACCTACAGCTATTTTTTTATTCAGCTCAAACTATACCCTGATGTCAAGGCAGAAGCCTCTGAGGTCCACTTTGTATTTCCTGCTGGCCTGAGGCAAGTCTTATTTTCATGTGTTCCCTTCACCAAGCCTCATTCACTTTCTCCATACAACTTTCTCCTGCTAAGGCCCAGGTTCCATGGAATGCCCTAACTTGTCCTAGGACTAAGCTTTTCTGAGGTAAGATGAGGGCAGACGTCCTAGAGGGGTTCTCCCTCCTGGCTGGCACATCACTGCATGAGGCAGAGCAGGGATGCAGCACGTGAGAAGCAGAGCAGGGGCAGAACAGGGTATTAAGGAAGTATTTAGACAAGAGTCCCTTCTGAGCCAAATGGATCCCAGCTTTGTACTGAGGAGGTGTAAGGTCACCATTAAGCCTCAACTGACTCTTGGACCGGCCTGCCATGAAATCTACCCCTGCAGCACCAAAGCCTGCTCTATCTGTGAGCTGCTGGTTACAGCTTCTCTAGAAGCATCTGCATGTGCTGAATTCATGGAAGGGAATTAGACTGCTATATGGTGAATTAAGTCTCTGGAAAAACCTGTGGGGTCTGACTGAAAACAAAGGGCCTTACTCCTTGGTCTTGCATTTGCATCCAGTTACTGCAACTGCAGTGAGAAAAGCCCTTGAGGAAAAAAGTCAGCTCCAATGAAAGGAGAAGAAAAGTACTGGTAATTCTTGCAGGGAATACCTGCAGAGAGGGAAGATGCTCTCCAATTGCATCAAAAGCTATGCTGCACATGTATGCACTGTGCAGCAAAAAGCTCTTCCTTTGGGCAGAATGGAGAAACAAGGTAAATCTAAGTGGGAATGAAATTAGGATGCATTTTAGAAGACTCTCCACAATGCAGTAATAAAGTGAAGCTTGGCTGAAAATTATAGTGGAACCAGCTTTTGAATTTTCCAAACAAAAATTGAAGTGAAATAAGGACAAACAATGCAGAGTTTAAGTGTTAAAGATGTTAGTGCTAAGCTGATGTGATTATTTGTAGACCTCATTGTATCATTTGAGAGACTTTTGCTGTTCGAGAAGGATGATTATCCTGGTGACAGTCTCCTGCTCCCGGACCCCAGGGGTAGCAGAAACACTGGACAGCTGGAGTCCAAAAGCAGGACCTGAGGCTGGCACTAGTGCAAAGGGTGTTTCTGATGAACACAACTTTCTTTCCATTTTTGTCACCAATGTTTTTGTTCCCTAAACCTTGCCTGTCAACCCAAAAGCAACACTGCTTGGTGAAAAGTTTTGCGGTGCATGATCAGTTACAGAGCACTAACAAACAATGTGAAAATCACAGTGATGAATTTTATTTTTTATATTTTTGCAAGTGGAAAAATAATCAGACTTGATCTGATCCGGTGATTTATGAACTAGCTGACAGGTGATAGCTTATGGTCCTCACTCAGGGGCCATGAAGTGCTTTCTGACAAAACTATCAGCTCTTCACATATTTTTTTAACTTGTGTAATCTAGGCTTTTCCTCTTGGGCTTGTTAGCAAATGATGCCTGCCTAGTCTAGGCCTGCTTCAAAAGGAAAGACACAATATGGAATAACTTTTGTGGAAAAATATGAAATTAAATGCAATTTAACTTAGGTGTCAAGCAAAAAAAAATTCATTTTGAGGGAGGCTTTGCCATCATAGCAATTGAATGTTAAAATGTAACCACTAGCCAAGAATTCAGTCACCAAGGTGTCTCCTTTTTGGGCTTACCTTTTGAGGCCAGATATGCAGACACCTTTCCCTTGACAATTTTCCCTCAGTGACTCTGAAAATCTTAGCTAAAGCTTTTGATTTCAGCATCACTCTAATGGTGTTTCTCCTGGAGGCCAGTTAGCAGGAAGAAAAAGGAAAATAAAAGGTGTGAGAAAGCAATTTTTTAGTTCTTAAATAATAATTTACTGCTGAACTTTGCAGAACATTTGGAGATATAGAAAATGTATATCCAAAATTAACGATATGTGCAAAAGAAAGCAACACATGGGCATAAATTATTACACTATTTGGTTCTAGATGTGCTAGTCATGACACAACACTCATTAACAAAAAAAAAAAAGCGCTCATTCTGCACTCTGATATTTGGTTCTTTGGTGCCCATGAAAGGCAGCTTTCTAAGCTGAGAATTCTGGTCTGTGGCTCTGTGGTCAGACCAGACTGGTGCTCTGGGCACACGACTTTCCTCCAAGGGTCACTTTGTGGCTTTTAGGAGAACCAAGCAGCTACATGGTGCACAAAACCAGACAATCCAGGGACTGTAACTCCAGATGCCATGCAGAATTTGGAGATGGACAGTCAGCCTGAATTTACTGCCACATACAAAGAGCAGAACTGATGGGGATGA
The DNA here is from genome assembly GCA_013398955.1 of Callaeas wilsoni. Taxonomy (NCBI): domain Eukaryota; kingdom Metazoa; phylum Chordata; class Aves; order Passeriformes; family Callaeidae; genus Callaeas; species Callaeas wilsoni. The sequence continues at coordinate 126,073 of VWPU01003071.1, forward strand.
GTTATTTCACCTTTTCCCCCGAGTTCAGAGCACAATCTGCTCTGTTGCCAGGTCCATTTAGGTTACATGGATAAAGATTTTGCAAAACATCCTTGACCTTGCTGTAGCGTTTTCAAATTGTTTACTGAATTTCAGTGGAAAGAGACATATTCCGTGGGGAAATAACCAGAAGGAGTATAACGCTGCCCTAGTGCTAGCAGTGGTTAACATGGCAAGGTATATTTTAAAAATTCAAATTAAATTTGAGTTTTACAGCACCACAGGAATTGATTAAACATATGCCTTCTTTTGACAGAGCACTCTGCTCTGTCTGCTGTCAAGGGAGATATTGGGGACTGGACTGCAGCTGGCTGCTGCGCAGTGAATAGTGCTGCTTGCATGGCCAGGACCTCCCTGGGTTTCATCAAACTGTGGCATTGCCTGTTCTTATTAGCACTGTTCTCATGGGAAAAGACTGCTCCAAATCTCAGGCAGAAGCCGAGTGAGCAAAAAGCTTTCCACTTTTCTCTGAAGAGGGAAAGCCTGCACACCGCCCATGCAGAAGCGGCAGCATCTGTGAGCCCTCCCCTGCCTCTTGCCACATCTCATCTGTGGACAAGGGGACAGCCCAGCCTCCCAGCCCACCCATTTATCTCTTCGGCAACTCAGCTGAATGCCAAGTGCCCTGTGGCAACATCCTTATTTCAGTCTTGAGGCAAACCCTGCTGAAATCCCAGGAACACTTGCTGCTATCCCGTGGCTCCCCACAGCTGGGACTGAAACAGCCCCATCTCCTAAAAATACATTCCTTTCTAGCCTGAGAATAGCCTGTTTGAGGGTTGTTTTTTTCTGACCTCATTTATTTCCCATCACTGTGCCTGTGATTATTCTCCCTCAAGCCCTCTCTCTCCCTCCTGCCAGCATGTCTTGCCTAATTCCTCCCGCGACATTATCAGATGGGATGATGAGCGGCTGAGCTCGGTATTAGCGCTGACGCAGGCGGGCTGACAAATGAAAGCGCGAGCGTGAGCGCCGCTGGGTGCGCTTTCCCCGGGAGCGGGAGGTGGAAGCTGACGGGCTGGCAAAGAGCGAGAGCTGGCGGCTCTCGAGCCCCTTCCCTCGGTGGCTCCGGGCGCAGAGCGACACAGGGGAAAGACCCATATGCTTCGCTGCCCTCGGCTTGCCAAGAGCCCCTGACTACCTGGCTGATCCGGGCCCTGCCCAGTGCCGTGTCACACAGCCAGCTGGCAGCTTTGCAAAAGGATTCAGTGCTTTTTATTAGGTTTTTTGCTGGTTGGTTGTTTTTTTTCCGATGCGTTCTCCCTTAGGGTCACGAAACCCATGTGGTGTGACAGGCGTGACAAGGCCTGCTCTAGCAGGAAATGGTGGGAGATGAAGCACCATTTGGAAAACAAGGCATGCCCTTAGTTTGTCTCCCTAGAAGAGGGACTGAATCCTCAGATTTTCACTGCCCACTGCTCCAAGGCTGGGTAGCTCCACATCCTCCATCTACCCAGCCCCTACTCAACTGGGAACCACTTGGAATTTTTCAAAAGTCTCAGTCCTTGGCATCAGCTGATAATATGGTGAGGTCCCCATTGTTCCAAAAAAAGGTGGGTTTCCAGTCCTGCACTGGAAAACGTGTACTGAGCAATGACCGGCAGTAATTTTACATGATGAGTTCTAGCTGACTAGATTCAAAGTCTGTTCTCCCTCAGAAGACCTGCACAACACCTTGACCTGGGTTTGTTCCATTACAGTTACTGTGATGAACTGCCAGGAAGTCACATCGGGAAAATTATACATAACCAGCCAGTTTTTCTCCACTCCACTTTGTTACCAGCTCAGCCACCTGTCCCTGCATGTTCCTCTGCTAGTGATGCTTCTGGTGAGAAGATGTTTCTCCTTTCTTATTTGACTAACTAGAAGAGAATTAATAAGTTTATGCTCTGCTTTGCTAATAAATCTGGAATTTTTGTGAAAGAAGGCAAAGGAGTTTGGGAAAAAACCTACTCTAAAACACAAATGTCCATTCCTTCAATGGACACATCACACAATACAAATAAATACAGCTTTAAACAGTCCTTTGTCCTGTAAAATTCTCAATTAATTCCTGGGGAGCTGGTGGTCACTATTCCCAAGGAGACAGACCCTTGCTGTATCACATCACAGGGACAGAAGAACCTCAGCTGGAGAGCCATTAGTGTCTGCTGCCTGCTTAGCTATGGGCTCATATTATTTTCCATTAGCCTGCACAAAAGAAATCCCACAAGGATGAAAGCTAAGAGAAGCATTACTACATACATTCTGCATTAGGTTGTTAAAGTGTGGCAGAAACAAAATGTGTCACCCAGTGCTCTGTATGGAAACCAGTGGGCAGATGGTAGCCCTTGGCGTGTGAGCGAGTGGGTTTATTTCACCACTAGATGACACTCGTGTCTCTTGAAAAGGCTCTTGCCACCCCCACCATGGCTGCAGGTCACAGAAATTTTGAAAACAGATTAACCTGGCTCCGGGTAGGAGCTCCCTGAGCCCCTCTCAGACAGTCTCTGCCTGATCAATCGCAAGTGGTTGCACATTAGGAAGCCTCACATTATTTTGCAAAAGTAAGGTAGAGAAAAAATGATGACTGGACTTTTGAAATTTTGGTTTGCCTCCCAATGGAAGCAAGCTAACATGTGCTCAGTGAGAGGGCTTCTCCTACTGACTTGTGGAGCATGGCCATGGATTAGCAAGAGAAGGCATTGATCTGGTTGTCAAAAGTATGGTGTGCTCAGGGCCCAGGTCCTGCAAGAACCCAAACTCGCTATGAAACCATGGCCAGGCTGTGCCTCACTCCTAACACCACTTTCAAAAAGCCACAGGGCTTATGTGGTATTGTGGCCAATACCCAAAATATACTCTCTGCAAAACCAGGACAGCTCCTTGTGCCCCAGCCCTCTCAGGAGACAGAAATGATTCCTGTATGCAAGTGCTCAAATACCGCAGGGTAACATGCTGTAGCCATCATGATGATGGAGAACTCTCTGAGTGATACTCTTCATTCTGCTTCAGCAATTGATTATAAGTATTTGATAATGCAAATTTTGGAAAGACGAGACAATAAAAAAAAAAAGCGCCTAAGATTAAAAGAGCCAGTAATAAAAAGTCAAAGATTAAAATGCTAGTATGGCTTTAGGTTACGCAGCCATCATGTAGCAGAGCATTATATAGGACATGGGGAAGTGTAGAACATGGTATTTAAGGACAGCTGTAATCATATTTCTTAAAACTCTCCATGAAGAAATATCCATATACTTCTGGCACATGCTCATTGATTCCCAGACAAATACCAAAGGGATGAGGATGCTATTTCTCCCAGAAGTAAGAGAACAGAAGAACATTCAAACACAGCCTGAGACGGCAGCCCTACGCCACCCTCTGATCGACTTTAACAGGCCAGCAGTGCCATGCAGAATCCCATGGGATTGTACTTCCACAGATCTGCTTGCAAGATGAGAGATTTATGGTTTTTATGGCCTAGGAAGTGATTATTGAGATAATGGGGGCAATTTGTCAGCAAGCTAGCCTTTACAGAAACTTCCTAATATGAAGATCTTCTTCTCACATTGTGCATCTTAACATGAACAATTATAGTCTTATGAATTTTGCTGTTTCAGGTTTTCCCCAGTTTGTGGTCTTTGTTTCCTCTTTTTCTACAAAAATGGAAAGCTCCTTCCCAGGTACCTTTCCTCACTTGTAGTGCTGGCCAGGCAATTAACAAGTTCACCCAAAATCAATACAAAGAGTTTTCCTGAGTGTATAATAAGGTAGGTAAGGAGATGAAGATAGATTTTTCCCATGTAAGCTTTCCACAGTAAACCTGACTATTTACTCCTCTTGCATAAATCTACTTACCTCCTTTTAATCATTACGATGAAATCAATTAAATACATTTTACTTGTCTGCACAAAAACTAATGAGAATAAGATTTACAGGCAAGCAGGGTATTCTTGATACTGAATTATTGGATAGAGACTCGAGCTAGCCCCTAAGTTAAGACTTGTAAAAGTCAAGACTTTTACAGTGCCGGACGAGTCTGAAGACACCCCAGACTATCAGTGCCTTAAACCTGACTTTGCTCCTGTGTCAGAACAAAGCAAAGGCTGTGTGCCCGATTAATGCTATGACCATACACAGGAGGAAACAGTCCATTTCGGGGAAGCAATTTACAGGAACAGCTTGTTTATTTTCGGACAAACAATACTGCCTATGAAAGCCCCATCTCAAGCACAGCTCCTGCTGACTTCAGTGGGAATCTGGTATGAGTCAAAAGTGGAGGCTCAGTAGTGCTCCATGGAGAAGTATAATCATAATTATAGCACGGATTATAATTGGAGACTTGCAAAGTCAATCAGCCTGCTTCTGGTAATATCAATAGCTGTCTGGTGGCTAAATTGCCTAGACTAATTCTTTTTTAACACCTCAGCCATAGGACTCATCATTAGACAAATGCCATATCCTAATATATACTGCAGCTTAAACACAATGAGAGCTTCAATCTGTTTTTTAATTTCTGTGATATTCTGTCTTTTTGCCCACATACAGGGAAAAAAAGTTTATTGTAGGCAGAAGACTGCATGGGCTGTTCCCCATCAGAAGGTTCTTGCAGTCTTCTTGTTCCTGGGAAGTGATGAGCTCCTGCAGATCTCTAGTGCATGATGACATTTGAAAAACAAGCAATAAACAAAACAAATGTTTGTTGCAGTTCTCGATTGCTGCAGCTCAAAAATTTTGCTGAAAGAAATTAACAAACTAATATGTATCAGATTCATAAATGGGAGAAAAAGGCCAATCAGCTGTTCAAAAATCTAAGCAGCTCCGTTATGATCCAGCTTACTTGTACAGTTACCTACTCAGTCCATGCAAGAAGGAGGGGAAAAACCAGACCCTTGCTTATCCCATTCCCCCATTTTCCCCTTGTACAACACACAGAGTGTGGATTTGGTTCCAGCTGAAGAACCTGTCCAGAGTCAAGCAGATGCATATCCAGTGATGATGGCACTCAGTGTCCCTCAGTGGCAGGCAGGGTCAGTACCACTGAATAGCACCCTGAAGTTGTCTGGAATATTTTTATTCTTGTTCATTCCCTGGATCTGTTTCAAAAGGCGAGTGTTGTACTTGGTGACAGCAGCCCGTGTTTTCAGAGCTAGGCTCCACCAGCAGTTAATTCAAACTGGCCTGATTTTCAGTGCTCCAGTTTGAAGCAAGTTCCTCAGCTCCTCACTCAAGTAATTTTTAGTTAGAGACCTACCTTTTGGTAACTGATTGGGAACATTATGACCTGCCTTTAAATGTAATGTGTTACAAAATTAGAGGGACAATTTATGGGACAGCAGATACTTCCCTTTGCAAGTTTCTAACTCCCCAATGCATTATATACTTATAATGAGTCAATAAAACAAGTCACAGCTGCAGCACAATGAATGTCAAGAGGCACAATAGACAGCGGGTATTTTTGATGATTTATTCTATTAGCCTCCTGAACAAGCACTTTTACTTTCTGAAAGTTCACTGTACTACACTGTACGAGGTGAGTCCCTCCCGGTGCTTTGGCTGCACCTCCTGTACTGCAGTGAGATCGATACCGTGCACCGGTGTCAGCCTCGCTGGGGGAGGAAGGTCAGCCGAGTTAAGCCGTCGGCTGGCCCGCAGACAAACTCTGAAAACAAAAAGCGGAAAAGCCTTCAGGGGCTCTCAGGCTTAAGGCAACTCAGGCTGGACACAGCCAGCGCCTGCATTCCCTGAGGCTGGCAGCAGTGAGGATTCAGCCGCGGGCCAGCGGAGCCGGGCTCAGGTTTGCGGTGGAGTGGACACACAACTCGGTATTGAAACGGGCAGAGGAGCTGAAAGCCGCACAAAATCCTTCCAGTTCACACAGATTCCTTCTCTGTCAAGTGGAATAGGGGCAGACGGGGCACAGCTCTGCAGGGCTCAGACGAAAGCACGGGGCTTTGTTACTCTGCAGACCCAGTGCCTCCCAGTTATTATTTTTTACTTTATTTATAGCACTACTCAAACTGAGTACACATTTTGCTAGGGGGAAAATAAAAGACTGAAAAACCAGCTATCCTTGCCTTCAGCCTCTCGGAAATTAGCCCAGGTCAGCGAGAATTCAGCATTTCTCTCCCGTAGCCGCGAATTGCTGAGGGACCGTGTTTGGTACCAGGGCACAGCTCGGAGCAGGAGCTCCCCGCGGGCTGCCCGGGCCGCGTCCCGTCCCCGTTGGCGGCGGGGTGTGCGGGCAGGGCTGGAAGCGGCCCGTGAGGGAAGGAGCGGCCCGTGAGGGCAGGAGCAGCCCGTGAGGGAAGGAGCAGTCCGTGAGGGAAGGAGCGGCACAGCAGTGCCGCGATCCCGTGGGGTGTGCGGGCAGGGCTGGAAGCGGCCCGTGAGGGCAGGAGCGGC